>WUAP02129021.1:0-30003 GCA_015163945.2 Stichodactyla helianthus | reverse complement strand
ATTTTAATCCATTCTAGAGGTTAAATAAAGAAGACACAAACAATTTTAGAAGGTTGAAATTTTATTTTCATATTCTTGTAACATTTTTTCCTCCTAATTCATGTCAGATTCATTGCTTGGGCTCCCTGTGGTTTCGTTCCCAAAATAAATCCAAGCTAAAAATAGCATCAAACAGTTCCTATGATGGTTACAAGGCTAAATAAAATTCCTTCTCTTACCTCATTCTCTCTTGGCTAGACTAATGAATGGACTGTTATGAAGATCCATGGAATGGAATTAGTCTAATGATCATCATTTTTACTATCAGTTTCAGCCTGATATTAAATTTAGTAAAACGTTATTATGCATAAAATAACAATCAATATCATAACATTGCATTAAATCGGCACTCGAGTACCGCACTCGAGAACTTACCAAAGGCGTTTTTATTTAACATTCCAAAATTTATAACATGAAATGGGTTGTCACTGATTAGGTTTTTTTTTTTTTCTTTATTTCGGTCGTGATACTGCGACTTTTATCAGTAAAATGGTTATGTTTGCAATTGCAGAGTAATTACAGTAAACTTTTACATACACTAGCCATTTTACTGATGAAGGTCGCAGTATCACAAACAACCCTTTTCATGTCATAATTTCCAAGATCCCTGATTACCAAATCTTTAACTTAATCCCAAAATTTATCATCTTAATTTTAATAAAATATATTTATAACTGAATATTTAACATATCCATAAGGTAATTTGTCTAGCAACATCAAAATGACATGCCTAAAAAGTAGAACTTTCGCTTGCAACTAACCTTAACTTGTTCCCGTGGTTTCAATATGAATCCAGCGTATTCCTCTTGTTCTTGAATAAAGATTCCTTCTGCAAACGTTTTCAATTGAATCATGTTTCTTCAAAAATGCTTGACTTTGGCTGTGTTACATATAGGTTGAAAAGCTCGAAGAAGTTTTGCAACTCCGTAATTACGTCGAGAAATCTTTCCGGTCTTCGCGTGTGTAGCAGTGAACAATATTCAGTAACAAATGATTAAATCGACAGCAAAAAACGGTCTTGCCACCGAATTTGAGGAAAGCGACAACTCAATTCAATCTTACTGTTTTGTGTGGTTTTGAAGGAACATTCGAGAACAGCTGTTATTACAGTTAAGCCCGCACTGCGGTAATCTTTTGTTTTAAGAATCATTCAAGTGAGGCTATCGTGTCAATACAATGCATGAAGCGGTCATTTGCATGCAGCCGTAATAACAGCGTAATGGATTAGCGCTAGCGTTGAAATGATGCTATTTACAATCGAACTATCTTGTAGTATGCTAATGAATTAAAATTGACGTACGAATGCGTTCATCTGTGAAACAAACATTCTAAAAGCTTTAAATAATCAAGATGAACAAGAAAACAATGTACATTGGAGTGATGTGACAGTATGAGATGTTCTTTAGAAATGTCAAGAATTTTAAAGTTTTTCGAGTTGGCTTCGATAAGAGAATGCTGTGCTATCTATCAAAGTAGTAGAGTACATACCATATATCCGTGAAAAAGTTAACTAACAAAATTGTACAAATTAGTGCAAAGTTTTGTATAAGAAATCAGTTGAACTAGTTTTGTTTTCTTGTGTCTTGTTATTTTCATCCACTCGTTTCATTCAGCTTGTTTTCTCTGGTGTGGTCCTTAATTTAGTTTAGTTGTGTTTGAAATATCACGGGAAATCGTTTAATGAAATCACTCGATTCAACTTGTGTTTTAGGGTGTCATTGTCTGTTCACTGAACTTTTACTGATTTGTGCAAATTTGTGCAATTTTTTTACAACGTTTTTCACCCTTTCCGAGAAACTTTGTCACCCGTGAAGGAAAAAAGCCTACAAGCTAGTGGCGCTGAGAATCATGGGTAGCGTGTCCATCTACCTACCACTACGCAGGATACAGTCAATGTTCTATTGAAAGTTTTGGGATTTGAAAACAGAAACCAATATTAATTCTCTTTGAAAGATGTTCCAGTATTCAATAATGTTAAAATGTTTTTAAAATATTTTTTTGAGAAACACGCCACTGAGACGAACTGCGATTTCGTCTTTAAAATAGTTTAACTCGTAAAGCAGTACACTTCTCATACGCAAATCATCACTGAACGCTCGAGGCATGACTGTAAGATTCATTGGAGTAGGCCAAATAAATATGTTTTAGCCTCGTCCCATGATTCTCAGCGCCACTAGCTTATAGTTTTTTTCCTTCACGGGTGACAAAGTTTATCGAAAAGGGTGTATATGGTATGCACTCTAGTAGGTAACTGACAGCTATTTCTGATGGAAGTCAACTTCTTGACGAGTTGACGTAAACCTAGCCTGATTTTCAGACGATCAGCGGTCCTCCGCTCTCGCTTCCTTGTGGGAAGAAGCGAGAACGGAGGACCGCTGCCCATCTGAAAATCAGGCTAACGTAACTGAACCGCGCGGCGACGATAACCTGTTGTTGATCGGTGATAAACAAATCATTTGTTTATCGCCGTGGAAAATAAATCTTGAGAATACATGATATGATATGGGTATCGAACAACATATATAGAAGTGGCCGGCTGCTTTGGCATTCCTTGCCGATGTCCCAACATTCCTTGCGATTCCCCAGCATTACTTAGTTATTTATGTTATATATATATTAGCATAGTTAGCGTGATAACTTTTATAGATTTTTTTTTTTTTTTTTTTTTTTTTTTTTGCTGACTAATAAAATGTAGATGTAGATTCCTTACCATATCCCAGCATTCCTTACCATATCCCAGAATGCGCTGTTTGCTGGTAGGCAACAGCTTGCCTACCAGCATACATTCTTTGTAAAAATACACGACTTTGATCGTCGATAACTTCGTCCGTATCTACTGGATTGTCCTCAAAATTTCCAAATTCACTCATTTTGGGATGTTCTTTTTAAATATGGTATTTTTAAGAACAGGGAGTTAATATTTTGAATGTCACGCAATACCTGCAAACAGCTCATTCCTTGCCATGCCATTCATTAACATGTCTTGTCAGCACTTCCTCTTTTTTTTCCCTTTATACTTAAATTAAAAGCTAATAGATTCTTTTTTTTTTTTCCCCTATCATAGAAGTAGTTTTCCTCGTGTTAGTATTCGAGCCACGATTTCACTTATCTTAACTCTAATCGCGCCCCTGAAACCAGTAAGATAGCCTATAATACCATGTGAAGTCTTACTGATGTATTATCAAGTCGATTAAGTAAAGGTCATTGCCGACAGCCGATTGACACTCAGCTAAAGCTCAGAACACTGCACCTAGCTTGTTATTGTCATCGATAGTGATAAACCTTATTGTAGAGTGGAGCATTTGGAATGGGGAACTCTGTCAAAGAAATTCAGTTAAACTGATAAACTCTGTCGGGTTCAACTCTAATATTTCTACTCTGCAAATCAAAGTAGTTGTGATCTCTAACCGTGCTTATTAATAAGCACTTTTGAATTTGTTGCATTTAAGACCCAAATTATTCCAGCCGAGCATGGCTTTCACCAGGAGGTTGGTTTGATCATTTTGATAAAATATCAAACAGTTTAAGCCTTGCTCCCAAAGTAAATATTATTGTCTACAAGTAAAGTGTTTAGGCAAAACAAAGCATTATTATTAATCTTTTGTTCACAATGAAAAGGTATGAAATATCTAGAAAATAAATAAATAAATAATACCCGAATCTCGCTAACATTTGAAATATACTGTTCTCTTTGGTGAAGAACAGAGGCAGTTCTGATCAAATTTGAACGATATACTCTGATAGCCGCTTCAATCTTGGCAAATTTAGAATGAACATTGCTGAACTGATGGAAAACTATTTCTTAGAAGACAGTAGAGCTTTAGAATCCTGTCGCCTTGAAGGTATATCCTAAGGTTATCGCAAAACATCTCTATCACGAAAATACAGTGCTTTCGCTTTTCCCCTGGTTTTTATAAAGCCAATTTCATTTCCTTTGAAAAAAATTGGTTTATTATCTTTGCAGTAGTCAGGTTTCCATCCAGCGAAGACTTCAGTTGTAACTAATAATAATCCTCATCTCAACCAGGATGTGGGCAGTCACAATGAACTGTGATTTATCACAGGGGCGTGGTCCCAAGGTGCCTGTCTGACGAGAGAGGGTCGCCTGGATGGCACCAGCTTCTTACAATTCTCTCAGTCAGACTTGTCACAGATTGCCATGGCGGAAACGAAGAGATACCAAATTGGAAATTGTTTGGAAACCCTCTTGTAAATCAGCCACAGCGTTAAGAAATGTGATCAGAACGAACTCGTTTCGTAGTAGCTAAAGTTAATTGCCATAAATCATTTAGTGAAAATTCAATAAATCATGAACATTTGGTTTTTCATTCTGGCAAAAGAATATGTTTGCCAAAAATAGTGATGGCACTTAGTAAACCCGTGAAACAGAAACTAATAGTTAAAGTCTAATAGACAAACAGAAACAAAAGAAAACAATGGAATTAGTGTCTACTAATCTCTATAATCTCTAAGACTAATAACTATTTCCTAGGTTAGGTGCCATCACTCTATGATCTGAAAGTTTGAGCAAAAGTAACACTGAAATCCTTCGGAAATTCAAGGCTTGATCTCACAAATCCTTTTTGAATTTTGCTAACTATGCATGCCGTTCATACGTTGAAAAGTTGATTGTTTTAAATGTTCTTTTAGATGGTATGGGTTACTTTAATGACTGGAGAAGATTTTATTTATCAGCATTGAAAATATACTATTATGAAAAATGTCTATACGTTTCCGAGTTTTATTTCGATTATGAGGAGTTGAAACGATTGTTTTAATTACCGTTTGAGCCGTTATTTCAAATCCGTTTGGATAAACTGCTATTAGTTATGCCGGCAGCTTTCCTATTGCATTATGCTTTACATCAGCCGTTACGATCCCAGTCAAAATACAGCAATTAAGTCATTTTGCGCAGACTGGACAAGGTTCGTTTCCTGTATCGATCGCTGGACCCGATCAAAGCAACAATAAAAAATATTTGGTCATTACACACATTTACCTTGATGAAACCTCGAAAGAAGCCGTTCAATTTATCCCAAAGTCTCCAGGTGTTTTTTTTTTTTTTGAGTGACTTGGGTCAACGGCTTCTGATATAATTGTCAACGAACTACAATTACAAGAGCAAACGAGTGGTGGCGATTGTGACAGTCTACGACACGCACTTAGAAAGGATTTTACGAAATCTAGAAGGGCAAATCTATCATATTCCATCGAAGACAAGCTATTGAAAATGATTCATGTCAAAAAAGTCCTGTATTACCAAATCATTAGTTTTTTCCAGCAAACTTGTAAGTACAAATAATTTGTTTTCAGTGAATGGCAGAAGACATTGTCAGTCATCAATATTTATAATATTTATATTTACTCCTCAGTGAATCATCGTTTATGACGTCATAGTTGTGATATTACTCAGACCATGGCAAGGTGTTCTGGCAAACTTATTATCGATGCCAAGAGCTTGTTATCAAGCTGTGCTAGAGCTGCATACGTTTCTGGTGTTTCATAAACAGTCATTAATCTAAACCCAGTTGAGAAACTTTAATCTTACAGTTGCGATGAGACAAGAGTTTCAGTTGAAAAATTGTAAACTTGACTACCCTGATATTACAGCGTTTACTACCTCGCCGGTGAGTAACATTACAGATATTATCATTCCTTCCGCCTGGTTTCTTTACTCTCATATATTTTGTTTATTATTTCTGAATTATCCCGTGAACGTGTTGGGTCGTGTTTTTTAGACGCATTTGTTTCTAGAACTTAATTTTGCACAATTTCTATACAGATCGATTAATTTTTAAGGTAGAGTTGAAGACGAGAAATGGCAATGATGGAATCTCCAAATACACAACTTTAATCTCTTACATGAAAAGAGCTTAACATGCGACAATCAAACAGAAATATCGAACTGTCGACCCTTTCATTTGCTGTTATTACAGCGTTGTACAAATGAGGTCAGCTCACGATGCTAATGATTAGATTGCAAGAGCATTGTCCGATATTTTTAATATCTGTAAGCTGTAAACGAAACTAGGTTATAATGATTTATTAACCAAAGATAACAATTACTTCTGCAGAAACATAAAAGTGTTAATCCCTTTGTTTTTCCGTAACTCAGTTGTAAACTTCCGGAGTTGGCTAGTTAAACGTAATCGCCAGTTCAACCAAACTAAACAACAATTGTTAACAGTTTCGGTAAAGGTTAGTTTGTAGCGTTGCATGTTCGTGTAGGCTAAAAAAAACCCTCATTTTCTCGGGATAAATCGAATTGCTTGAGAAGGAAATACAACCGCATTGTACTAGAGTTGAGTGAGATATATATATATATATGGGCAAATAATGATTGAAAAAATTGTGCTCACTAAGTGTGTATCATTTCACTAGTGTGAAATTATAAATAGAATTTCATTAAAATTTTGCAATAGAAGGTTGTTATCCATCCTTCTCTGTTTGAAAAAGAGCAATCCAATATGACAATGTGTTAAGAATGTAATATGATAGTAATTTCATTTTCAATGACAAAAATAGATGAAAGCGATAGGTCGCCATATCATCATGCAGTGCTAGCTAACAGTTTTTTTGACGAACCCAGTTGAGGATCTTGAAGTTACTGATAGAAAAGAATCCCACGTAGTCCTCACTCCCTTTCAACACTAAAAGAAACCATTAAGGCAGACAGCAAGTTCCAAGAAGTAACCAACTAACATTTCCTTAAAGCTACAATTCTTAGAATAAGTCCGTTTCATTGCAAAAAAAAAAGCCTTTGCCGTATTTTTCTCATAGTTCATGAATAATTTGATCACAATTCGATCAAAATTAAATCTATCCCGTAAGCAATATTTACTTACTGAATTGTTCTTGTATAAATATTTAATTAAAGGCACAATATTTCATAATGAAGGCTTTGAATTTATTAACCCCAGTTTGCCATCAATTTTGAATAAAGCTAGAAGAGTCACTTGTCAGTGGTTTTGAACCAAGACAACGAAAAGCGAAGGGAACTTTTTTGAGGTTACTGGGAAGGTCAACCGAAGAAATTTTCATCACATTTCCGGCTTTTGTTTAAAGATCACTTGTTTACCAAAGCTGGAAAGGTGTTCGTGGTCACAGTAATTAGAGCATATCCGTCTATTTTATTTGCTGTCGTAGACTACTGTCTTATCAGTTTCTTCCTTCTTGCTTTTTGTTGCTTCTCGATTCCTTATCCTAACCTTTAAGTTACGTATTCGTCAATTTGATCTCTTTTTTTTCTTTCACTTTTTTATTTTTTCTATTTCGTTTATTTTCTTCTTACTTTTTATTTTTCTTTTCTTTCCTTTGTTCTAACAAATGTATTTGTCTCCTTCCTTCCTTCCTTCCTTCCTTTATTCTTTTCTATTCTTTTTCCTCTTTTCTCTCAAGATGACACCGTTCATACGCCGTTCATTTTCTGAGACTTGTGTTTCATAGTTATTGTAAATCTATCATACTTTCTCTTGGTTTTATATCCGTTTGTTGCACATCCAAAACATTTAGCCTAGTTGATGACCTAGCCATGATCTTTTTGCATCATACAATCATAAAAAAAGAAAGTTTTATTTTATTTCTTTTTAAACCCGTCAACATCCTTCTGGGCGGTCGTAATACCTTCGTGCTTAGAGATTACATGAAATCAAAGATGTCCAGTGGTTATGCTTTCAACCGCAATTTAAAATAATTCAAAGCCACATAAAATTTAACTCTACGTTTGATCAGGAAGGTAGAAAAAACTAGTTTAACACTCCTCGAACACCAGGTTCAAACTCCATATATGTCGCCGCTAGCCGATTCTCTTTCTTCATGTCAATTCCCAAAATTCGCTTTTAATATCTCACAATTTGACAAGTTTTCTTAATATAAATGTCATGTCTGTGGTTACTAATAACAATATCATCGATACTTCTTCACGCCGCGAAGACAAGGTGGTACCGCTCAGTTTTCAACCACAAATCTGATTCCCAGATCAAGTCTTAATCTGTTAATGTTGATAAAAACGAAGAAAAATAGCTCGAGGGCACAGCTTTTTGCTGCGATAAGACACGCTAAATATATCATTAGTTTTGGGCATAATGTCTTCCTATTCTAAATCACGTGTCACTCCTGTATTATTACTTTCTTTTCTGTGTTAAAGTAAATGCAAAAATAATCTTTATTGCCAGAGGTTTCAAATAGCCCACTTTCAAGTTCTCGAAAAAGACGCATAAAGGCGAAGCTTCGTGCGAAATTATATACGCTTGGTGGTGTGTACGACTGACTTGTTCTGTTTGTTACTCTTTTCTCTATGACTTGTTCGTGGTTCACTCGTAAAAATATACTTTTAGAAAAAGTCAAAGAAATGTCAGTCGTCGCGATCTACCAAGAGTGATTTCGTCTCGCCTTATTCTTGTGTTTTTTGTGGGTTATTAAGAAAATGACTCGGCAAGACTACAGAAATAATTGCGTACTTAGAATTTCATATGTAAGCCATGTACGGAAGAGCTCTGTTAGTTTGGTGTCGATGGAATTTGAAAACTAGAATCAACAAATAGCGCCAAATGACTCAATTATTACAATTAAATTCAGTGCTGATTTTGACAGCTCGGGTCTGTATGAACAAGCCAGCATCCGTTGGTTATATACACTAAGCGTCTAGTTAGAAAAGAGCGCACTGCCAACGACTGGGCAGATATCTCAAAGTTCAAAGAATTTATTATAACCATATTTATCTTGAATCTCGCATTCAAAAATGATACTTCCGATCTAAAGTACGTACAGCACACGTTAAAATCGATTTTATTGACCAACTGCGAGGTTAAGTTAGCTGGAAATTGATCATGAATCAGAGTTCTGTATGGGTCAGATGCGTTTGTCACTGATCGCTAAAGAAATAAGTGACTCGCCCCTCTCCCCTCGCCTCTAGCTGAAACTAACGAACCCAGTCAATAAAATGTCTAAAAAAAGTACGGTACTGACTTACAGCATGTTCACGGTACGGTATGCAGTAACATTGAAATGGCTTCCCGTAAGAATGGTTATCGTATGAGTGGGAAACGTATGGTACTGACTTACAGTACGTACACAGTACGGTATGCAGTAACACTGAAATAGCTTCCCATAAGAATAGTTATCGTATGAGTCGGAAACGTACGGTACTGACTTACAGTACGTACACGGTACGGTATGCAGTAACACTGAAATGGCTTCCCGTAAGAATGGTTATCGTATGAGTGGGAAACGTATGGTACTGACTTACAGCACGTACACAGTACGGTATGCAGTAACACTGAAATGGCTTCCCATAAGAATGGTTATCGTATGAGTCGGAAACGTACGGTACTGACTTACAGCACGTACACGGTACGGCATGCAGTAACACTGGAATGGCTTCCATGTTAGTTAATTGTTAATCATGACGCGTAACTACGGTTACAATAAAGTATGTACAGCTACGGTTTTGCTATAACGTTTCCCACTTATGAAGTCTGCTGTATAATTGCAGGAGAGTAGCTAACACTTAAATGGTTTCCGTATATCGTTAAGAACATTCTCATCGCTTTTTGATTGCTTCATAGAGGAAATCATTTGAACATCTTGTACGTTTCCAACTAACATGAGATTTTGTTATCATAAAGAGTAACATTAACCCCTTTTTTCTTCTTCTTCTTCCTTTTAGTGGCTGTCACCATTAGTCTTCATTATATACCGTGCAATAATCGCCATATACACCACCATCTGGCAAATACTAGGCGTGGTCGACCGTTTAAACGAAGGTTTCAAATGGTTTATATTCCTAACAAACTGGAGCTACACGTTTCTTAATGTTCACTTCATCATCGGCACTCTCCTCCCCTTGTACCATCACTACCTGTACACACACCGCAAGGTAGTCTCATGCGATGCAAACGCCAACGAACAACCAAAAACCGATGACATCCAAATTGACCTTGACAACGCGGGCCCCCTTAGCAACAAACCTGATATGTCTCCCCGATATTCCCGGATGTTGATCTTAGCGTGCAAAGCATCATGGGTGATATATAACATCGCTGCTAATGTTGGACTCTTGGTGACAGTGATGTACTGGTCGTTCGACTATGTTCCTGGCCAACACGTGGACGGATCGAACATGAACGCACATGCTATAAATACTGTGCTGGTACTCATTGATGTTTTACTCTCCAAAGTCCCGTTCAGAGTTTTTCACCTGGTCTACCCCATGATCTATGGATTTATATATACTCTGTTCACTGTTGTATACTGGGCTGCCGGTGGTACTAACCCCAAAGGGGACCCTTACATCTATGCTATCATGAATTATGGAGAGAATGCTGGTTTAGCAGTGCTGATGGCGGCCATGTTTGTACTTCTAGCTCTGCCTCTGTCTCAGTTTTTGTTGTATGGCTTGTATAGTTTTAGGATATGGTTGGTGAGAAAACTATGTAATTGAACTACCTACTTTGACCTACTTTGCCTCCTAACCTTGCCTTAGTCCGTCTTAGCTTGCTTTAAACCACATTCATTCGTCTTAGTCCTTTTTGGTTTGCCTTTGGAATAGACCATTTTACAGTTCTCTTTGCTCAACTGCAGCCTCGATAGCGTGTAATTTATTCTTTAAAAATTGACCACAGCCTGTGAAATTCTTGAGTGCTTCAATTGTTCATCAATGTGAAATGCCTTAAATTATAACGGGCTGTAGTCAAATTCTAAAGAATAAATTACAAGGCCAAAAACAGAAACGAGGCTGGAGTTGAGCCGAAGAGAACTGTAAAATGGTCTATTGTTTCTTTGCTTGCTTGCTTGCGTGTTTGCCATCTTGCTGGCTTGTTTGCGCCTTAAATTGCTTAAGAGTACTTTAATATTATTCATTTGCCACAAACTCGCCATATTAAAATCGGAGCTCAGTATTTTAAACAGGCCTTAAGGTTGCAAATGCTTTTTGTGAAAACTTCCTTATATCACTAATAGACCAAATCGGCTAACGTGTTGCTATTTACGCCTCCATCCAATTTAAATCTTTTAGAAATAAGATTCTATAAACATATGAAATGTAGATGTATAAATTCTAAATGAACCTAATCCATTGGGCGTATTTGTTTTCCCATTTCAGACCACGTGTCATTCCCTTGAGTATTGTTTCTTTGTTTCTCGGTAGCGCTTGAGAAGATACGTTAATACGGATGAGCCTCAAACAAAGAATCTTATTCTCAAGCGAATAACACGTGGTCTGAAACGGGAAAACAAATACGGCCAATGGATTAGATCTATTGGTATAATCGAAATATAAATTAACTAAAACCTTGTTTTTAGGAGAAAAAGTAAATAAAACATGTCTATAATTTGTTCAAACGTACATTCGTAGGAATCAGAGATCATTGTCCGAAAATGTTTGGTAAACGTAACACAAATTAGGACAAGTTACACCACGTGACGGCTAGGGACCAATCGGCGAATTTCACGAGGTAACCAACCAACCGCATGCTTAGAATCAGGCCACGTGATGAACCTTGAAACCCGGAAAGTACTTGTAACCCAACTGGAAATCATTTCCAGCCTCCTTGGACTTGAAAAAAATTCTGGAATTAGGAACTGCACTGCAGTTGGATTTCAATTTACTGTATAGCCGGATCGCATGATCAGTGCGGCCATGATGGTACTCACAGGCGACTGGTGGGGTCCCATAGCATTACAATAACCGTTAGTTTTCGAACTTTCTGCTGAGGTAGTATAAAAACGCTCAAATGTATACAATACGTGTCGTTGATAATATCTCGCCACCATCTTTGCAAGTCCAACGAAAAGACGCTTTCAGTAAGTTTATTTTTTTAAACAGACTTGTGGTAAAATTGGTGTCAAACTCTTCTTCATTTACATGACTTTGAAATGGCCTTTCTCATTCGAACAATTGTGTTACTTTACTGGATCACAGGAAAATAAGACGAAGGAATATTGCCTCCCTTTGTTTCCCTGTTGATCCTTTTTTTTTTTTTTTTTTTTTTTTTTAATGAAATAAAAAATCAGGGTCACGGAATTTGTTTAGAAGATATAATTTTTCAAAGATGTGGTTTGCGACCATCTTTTTCGGACGAAACAAGATTCACCCTATCTTGTTGTGTAAGCTCTATATCTTTTAGCCGATCAGAGCGCGTAACAACAAAACAACTGACGTTTCTTTGACTTTTTCTGTTGCTTAAAAGTATATTTTTACAAGTGAGCTGTGAACAAGTCGGAGAGAAAGGAGTTAAGTCATTTTCGTTTCGCGCCACCAAGCGTGATTTCGCAGGAAGTCTCGACTTCATGCATCTTTTTCGAAGAACTCTGAAGTGGACTATTAAATGGACCAAATCTACTTGGGCGCATTTGTTTTCCCATTTCAGAGCACGTGTCATTCCCTTGGGTATTGTGTCTTTGTTTCTCGGTAGCTCTTGAGAAGATACGTTAATATGGATGAGAAACAAAGATTCGTATTCTCAAGGGATTTGAAATGGGAAAACATTACGCCCAAGTGGATTTGGTCTATTGCAAATGCACACAGATGGTGTTGAATCGCTAATATTCATAATAACACCCACATTCAGCTTCTAAAACGTTAAGAACGACATCAAAATCGTCACTTAAGAAAAATAGATCATTCATGTCCGCCATTTTGTTTAAACGAGCCACGTTAATTGATGTGCACAGTCCATATCACGTGATCGTACATGTTTCCTCTGCCGTAGATAAAGTGACCATCCAAAGCTTTCAAAGGACTCTCTGTTTATTCATTACCGTCGATGACCCGTCGGAGGTTTCACAAGTCTTTCGAAACCTGACAGTAACGATGGTCAGATGGTTAATGATTAGCTTACAAACATTAATTAAGTACCTTCACAAAGATAGTTACCCGATGGCTTCACTACAAGCTTTAACGACAGGGAAAGCACCTAAGTCGGCGTTTGATCTTTCAGTTTGGATCTTAATTAACGACTATGACGTAAGCTAGCTAATTAGTGATTCTGCTGTTAATTAATGCACACAATTTCGTTCACCGACGAAACAGTACATTTCAACCCCAGTCGCAAAACAATATTACCTTACTTTGAAGTTTGCCGGGTTTTCTATAACCACTGGCCGCCTCATTAACTATGCTGATAGGAAGCTAATCAGTGTAGGTGTAAAATCCGCATCATGCGGCTTTTACACTTACACACGTTTTCCTCGACAAGGAAAACTTGCTCGTGTAGATGGAGTAAAATGAACAATTTTTCCCTGAAAGCTGGCATGCTGGCTTTTCCATAACAAGGAAAAATTCTCAAGGATGAAATTTGCTCGTGTATGTAGACGAACAACAAAGAAAATGTGGCATTGAAGGAATATTAATGAGATTAGTTCTCAGCCTGCTTGACTTCACTGATCGAAACATTTCAAGGAAAACTTGTTCATCATCTACACGATCAAAGAAAACCTTGAGAAAAATTGTAAAAAAAAACTTGCCGATCGTCTGCACGAGGAATGAAAAATTGTCAAGAATACTTGTCAAGGAAAACTTGCACGTGTAGATACGGCCTACTGCAAAAATCGTTGCACTGCGACCCGTTTATCGCACGTTCGGGTACGTTCGGTTGCATTTTTGTCAGGGTTCGTACGGGTTTTGGAAAGTCTTGGAAAGTTTTGGAAATTGATAATGCATTTTTCCAGGACCTGGAAAGTTTTCAAAAATTGATTTTTGGTCCGCTAGGCTATGGAAAAGTTATGGATTTTTTGTAGGTTGTCCAGCTTATTCCTTCCAAAGAATTGTTTTCGTTGTAAAGGGCCGAATATTTTTTTGTCAGCACTGCACGTGTGGTGTACGTATTGTTTTGCATTGGTAAATGTATGTTGAATGTTTCACGATCCTTGAATTTGGCTTTATTTTTATGCTTTGTGTGGTTTTGGAAATTTTGGTGAAAGGGCTTCGGAAAGTTTTGGAAAAGTTTGAAAATTCTCACGGGTGATCCTGTACGAACCCTGTTTTGTGCTTTTCTGATCCTCTTTCTCAAAGACAGATATATTAAAACTTGACACGTTTTGGCCTTCTACCCACGCACATCATGGTTAAATCTTCTGGGATTTATGAGAAAATAAGAAACATTCAACTATCTAAACCAATAAATGTACTTTGTATAGTGTTGGTAAGCATGAAAGACATGGAAAAAGGAAGAAATCGCCCCTTTTTCTTTTAAAAATATTAAAGCCTTAAAGGAATTCCAGAAATAATCAAAATCTTGTAGTATAAAATTGGTTAGTCTCGATTTCCCGTCTTATAGATTTTTTTCCAAACTTTGTCTACATTTAGTAGTACTTGAGTACTAGAAAACGTGAAAGTTTCATCATAGAGTGTGTGACTAGATTTGGAGAAAAACGGCATTGTATAAAACAAAGGCCAATAGTCTAGCATTTCTATGGTAACTCCCGTTGTTAGGAAATTAGTGGCAAATAAAATGTCGATTCTATTTAGCAAACTTGGTGAAGTTTCAAATTGAATCGAGCAATGTTTTCACTACGAAATCTCGATTTCAAACGATCAACCCCAGGGCGAAAAAACTACTACGAGCCACCTTAAATGAACACATCATTTGCATACTGCGTAAGTGTCAGCAAAACAATGCTTAAATGAGTCATTTTGTATAACTGAGGTTTAATTCGCTGAGCCGTGAAAAGACTCTATCATGCATGTATAATTTTTAAAAACGTTTCTAAGCTGCAGGAGACCTTCAAACGGCATCCAAGAAAGAAAAGGAAAAGGACTCGAAACCCTTGCACGGAAAAAGTCGAAAACTCGGACAAACCTAAACTTCAAGGCAATTATTTAGTCATTAACGAAAGTTATTCCCCATAAAGCATGCTAAGAGATGAGTTCTCCACGAAAAACTTCAAGTTATCTTACAAACGCTCGAAGGATTTCGTCGAGTCTGAGGTAACTTTGATTATTATGTACGACTCTCCTTCGCAGCCGTTCTCTCAGAAACCTCGTTAGGGAAGACGAATCAGTGATGTGCTCACCGTCAGCTGCGTCACCTACGTAAACCATTTCTACGTGGTGTTCAAAATCTAAGTAAACAAAACAGCTATTTCGACGAATCATATTAGTCCATATTTAATCTTGGTATAAATCATGCAATACATTTACTTTGATCAATAAATAACATTGATGCTCAAGTGTAATTGTTCATGTAGAAGGGAAGGTATTTATCTCTTACTTAATGTTAGTTTAAATACTCAGTAAAATAAGTACCAATATTATATACGTCTCCTGTTGTTATTTTCAGTTGTTTCCTGTTCCAGTACTTCTTGCCTATCGTAGTTTTGTAGCTATTTTTTGTTCATGTTGGGTCGTCTACAACGCAGTGACATCACCTGTTGACGAAAAAACCTTCTTCTACCTTACAAACTGGGTCTACGCTTGTGTAACAGGATATTTCATTCTGTCTTCTTCAATCACTATTCTACAATATGCTGAAGGGAGGCAGAAACGACACCATCAGCGTCTAGTCAACCAAGATGAACTTTCTGTTGAAAATGGAGACAGTATAAACAATGACGAGAAAATGAGATGGTACCACCGAGCAGCTTGGTTGTTGTACAGTATTTCATCCAACTTGTCGCTTTGCGTTACAATTTCATTTTGGACTTTAATCTATGATGGTAAAATAATTCACACATCGGATATATTTGTTCATATTTTAAACTCAGTATTCATGATTCTTGAAAATGTCCTCAGTTCAGTTCCTCTACGCCTTCTTCATTTCATTTACCCTTTGATTTTAAGTTTAGTTTATACACTAATGACACTGTTATTCTGGTTGTTAATCGATAAGTCTCCTATATACCCTGTGTTAGACTATAGTCACAGGCCTGGTATAGCAGCTGGAGTCTTGTGTGGATCGATGTTCATCCTTCTACCAATTGTTCAGATATTTCTGTATGCACTGTATAGACTACGAAACTACTTGGCTTCTAAATACTCGGAAAGGTTAGACTACTGAAATAAAAAAAGAATTCGCAAAGATCAGTGGTCGGGGACAGTATTTGGACTGACAAAAAAGGACTACACTAATATGCCTCTTTTTTTTTTTTTTTTTTTTTTTTCGTTGGGTTTCAGGAGGGTCTCAATAGGGTTGTGCACCATGAGCTTGCGTTGACGGTTCATCAGGATACATTAATAACGAACACATTCTTAATGCCAGAATGAACGGGGCTAGTGTCCAAAAACGTCAATAAAGTTAAATATATTTTTTCTACACAGTGTTCAACAATCATTTATTTATGATATTTTTATCTGTACACCGATGCCAGTCTAGTCCGATGCCAGTCCAGTATAATCACTAGTTGTTTTTTCTACTTAATTCTTAATGATTGATTTTATTATCAAATGATAACTATAATTGTTAACAATAATTAGGATTTGACTCATTTGCGACCAATTTCTAACATACAGTAAGAAAATATTCTAGAAAAGCCCACCTTCGCGCATTTGGTAAAAAAATGCACTACTATACAAGACTGCTTGACGGTTAATATTGACGCTTATATTGTTGGCTAAGATTTATAGCAGTGACAGCTTACTCCACTGAGACCCTATGCTAGGGGCATGCGATTCATTTGAGATCTTGATCTCGGTTTCCTTTTTAAACGAAGCTAAAAGAGAGAGAGAGATAGTCAGAGTAAATTGAGAAACATGTTTACAGGAACGTCAACAAAGTGTCCCTTTTCCCTACATCTACGTCCTATCTCCTCCCCTCCTAAGTATCTGATTAGTTCCACGGCACACCCGCTGAAGCTCTGAGATAAAAATGATTTATTCACTAGATTTATGATAACACACCACCTTGATGCTGTGAAGCTAGACAAAAAGAAAGAAAAAAAACAAACAAACAAAAACAAACAAACAAAGGCAGATTCTTCGACTGCCCAGATCCATACAATACATCGAAATGTGTAGAAATTGAATTCTAAATCGCCTACAGCGTAATATTCTTTTAGCCATAAATCATGCCAACGTGATATTTGAATCTTAAGAGGCTGATTACGTCACCAGCCACTCAAGCAGAAACCGAATCAGTCAGAATCATAGAGCAAGAGTTTGGACTTCCTCCTGCTTCCTCCCTCAAACTGAATCATTTTTCATTAGTTTCTTTCAAACTACCTCTCGTGGACTATGTGTGGAGGAGAGTTTCGTGTAGTTATGGTGAAGCCGATCCATGACAAGGCTAGAGATTTCGCTGAATCCCCGGTAAACAGACAATAGATATAAGAACTAAGTGTTGTTCTATGTGGACCTATCGTACTAAAGCAAAATTCGTATTTTGCTGTTCTTTGGACCTATCTTTCTAGAGAAGATTTCGTATGACTGGGAAAAGCTCGCGGCACGACCTGTGCCGTAAGCTTGCCTTGCCGCGACCGTGATGTTTTCTAGAATTTTGAAGTTCCTTGACCGTGTCACGACGGTGTTCATGCTGCGCAGTCATACGACATCTGCTCTAACGTATGGCTAAATGGCATTACTGAGCGCTCATAAACACTCAGATTAAGACTAGAATAAGATATTGAGAACACAAAGCTATATCATATGATCCTATATAAAAAGCTTTAAGACTGTTAGAACATGGTACGACGAAAAAACTAGCGAGTAAAAAGATGTGTTTTTTTTATTTGTTAGTAAGCAGCAGGGACGGCTGAGACCTTTTACGAGAATGACATACATGTTCTACTGTCAGCAGTAAGGATTTACTAAGCCAGCCCCTCCACTTTCAGAACTGCTCCGCCGCCCCTGTAAAAAGCAGATGTTCCATGAGCCCGTTTTACATCGCTCTTGTTCAAAACATTACTTAATAGCAACCGTCAAAAATATTTCCCACACACTCAAAAAAATTAGGCTTCGCAATTTCACCCTCGAAGTTGCATAGGATAAAAAATCAAGGCGCTTTAGGTTGACTTTCTAAATATATCGGCTCAAAACAAATTATCGAAATTAGGATTAGGATTTCAGTTATGCAAATACATGAGGTAAATTATTGCTTTTGCTTTGATAATTAATAGTTAATAATTATTGATTTCAGTGGTTTCCATGGTATCTAGTTGCTGCCTATCGCTCGGTGCTAGGTGCTTACTGCCTTAGTTGGACAATCTACAGTGGTTATCACTTCAGAAAAGACGGTCCCTTGTGGTTTATCTGGCTGACGAATTGGGGCTATTTGTGCGTGACGTTATATTTCATCCTAGCTGCTGTAGTTACCCTGTGGTACCACTGCAAAGAAAAGGAACGAGAGGTCGTTCCCATAGAGATGAGAGAGGCTTCTGATACGGAGAGAAACCAAAAAGATGAGGCCTTAGATTCAGATGACGAAATCCCTCTCAAATGGCACCACAAAGCGACGTGGTTGATATTTAACTTCACTGCCAACAATGCTATACTGATAACATGTCTCTATTGGGGGTTAATCTTCCGTGGTACTTCAGCGGACGGTCTAGATGTTAGTACTCATCTACTGAACACAGTTTTCGTCTTGCTTGAGGTTTTTCTCTCTTCGCTGCCAATCCATCTACTCCACATCGTCTACTCATGGTGCTTCGTTGTTAGTTATATGGTATTTAGCGTGATTTACTGGGCAGTAGGGGGAACTAACCCGTTCAATGGTAAACCTTATATCTATTCATACGTTGACTATGGCTCTAAACCTGGCTTAGCAATAGGGCTGTTTTGTGCTTGTCTGTTCGTTGGAGGGCCATTGAGCCAGCTTATTTTGTTTGGATTGTATAAGTTAAGGCAGTTTGTGGCTGGGGAATGTAATCGTGTAGATTAAATTATAACATAGCTCAGATATAACGCGCGCTCTGATTGGCTGGCTACCCATGAAAAAGAAATGGATGGTTCATGGTGATAGTGCACGCTCGCGCACGCTGACGTCAAACCCGTTTCAAGTTCTTTGAAGCCTCCTTTTTTGGGCAAAAAACTGTCTTTTAGGATACAAATTTTGATTAAAAAAATATTGTAGATCATTGTTCTATTGAACATTTTCCGTGGGGAAACGTTTTTGATGTTTTTTCGAGAGCATTCTTAACAGCTTTTACAACGTTTTCTGCGCGCGCTAGGACACTGACAGAAGAAATTAAACCCTTTTCCGACGTGTAAAAGCTCTAGCTATGTTATAAAAGCAACGGTCAATGCTTAGCTGTGCGTAAATCTAGTTCTGGATGCACTTGGATAGTTGGGAGAGCACGATGGTAGCGTAAGAGTTACTCGAGGCGGAGCCTTTACGCACGCTACCGGCATTGACCATTCCTTAACTAGTCATTAGCTTAGTTAGAGCGTCAAAAACAGAAACCTTGGACCAGCTAGTATTACCCAAATCGGGCTCCCAGCGACGTCACACGCAACAGTTGCATGGGTGGACACACGGTGCGATTTCAACCGTTGATGGCAACGTTGCAGGCGACGTCGCATCGTGCGTCCAAGCCTTTATCAGTCGGCGCGCGGCAGGGTTTTTCTCTTATCTCTCCCAAGACACCTGGAGTAGCTAAACGCGCTGTTCTTAAAGCTTGCCAGCACTTCATAAACTCCTTGAAAAACATACAGAAGCGATGTGCCCAAATGTGTGCAAATGTAGCAATGGGAAAAACCATTTTGCTCTATGAAACTCGTAATCGTAATCTCTAATTTATATAAACTCTTGCAAGGCTCGTCCACTTTCACCTACCGCTAGTCAGTGTTGGAATATTGCAACCAGGAGGATCAAAAAGACAAAGGCATGGTGGCCATGTTGGTGGTACAGACTAAAGGAACTAATGAAAAACACTTTGTTATATAAATATCACCAACATGGCCGCGATGATGTAACCGTGCAAACAAGGAATAGTCGACGCCAATCTGAAGTAAAGAAGTTGGCAAAATATTTCTAGATTTTAACCCCACTAACTTAAAGAACGGTTCTTTCGCCGGAAAATTGCCACGCGAATTATACTATAAACAATATTTGTCAATCATTTATTTGCAACCATAAATTGGCTTTTCTCGTCGACACTCTGTATCGAGATTTTTTAGTGGCAAAAAGAAAATAAAACAGGAAACATGGTTTAGTAAAACAATATGTAATATTAAATATTCGCGCGAAAAGATGATTTGTTTTCGCTTTGACATTAAAATATCTCAAGCGTTAGCCAATTGAAAAACAGCTATTGTTACGCAAATCCATTAGACATTGTATTCGTAACTGAAATCCTTGCCTTATTAACATTATATTAGGGTCGCCATTTACCACACGTAGATATAGCATTTATACGTACTTTTAGTATCATTCCCGTGCAATGCCGGCAGGAATCGACCTCAAGGAACTCTTAAGCGAATTTCAATTAAAGAATTTCCGCCTCCTATATCACGACGCTGCGGACTTTACAGAGTCTCCGGTAAGTTTATTCAGTTATAATCCTAACGTGACCGACATTGTCTTGTCGATCGATGAAGAACCTATATTTACTGACCAAACTGTACAGTACTCACTACAAACACCTCAAACCGCAAATACATTTATTGAAATAGTGTGCAGAAGCTGTTGAAGTAACTGAAGAAACAGTAGTTGATAGAATAACACTTAGATTAGCTTTCTGGGTGTATTTATTTATGTAGTTTAACTAGTGGAGATTTTAAAATGCCCTAACATGCCAAACCTCTATGTTCAAACTAAGAAATTATCTTGATGAAGGACTACCTCATTTTTAATGAAAAATCTAGAGCTGAGAACGTTATTCTAATCCTAGAGAAGCCCAGAACAGTTTGATCTTAATTTTTTAGCTTCGTTCAAGATATAATGTTTATACATTCATGTCATGGTTTCAAAATTTACTTTTTATAACATTCATATCAAATTTAAAGACACCTTAAATCTAGAAAAACGTACAACCAGTTTCGCGGATAATTCTTTCGACTGTCTCAGACAGATTTTTTTTTATTTTTAAGAGCTGGTAGTGAATTATATAGCCATGCGTTCGTGACAGCTAGACGAGTTCAATGACAGGTCCGAATTTTAGCGTTCCTTTGAGTCGAGACATGCCTTGTGAATATTGAAATAGTGCCGGTAATCAATACCATTTCTCTTTCTTATCAATAATAAAGTTAATAACGATGTTTAGTCTGTTTTTAAGCGTTTTGCATTCATTTTAAATCTTGTAATATTTCATGTCGTTCCACATCACATGAAAAAAACTTGATCAAGTGTAGCCAAAGGTCGGAAATTTGAACGCGGTCTCTGATAAGGTTCAGTGAACTTTCTTTAACGATTTATTATCTTTTTCTTTTTTCCTTTCTCGTTATTCTCTACTGTACTCTTATCTGCTTACTTCTACCTACAGAAAAAAGCTTGAGTTAATTGATTTACGCTTGATTTAAAGGTTCAGTGAACATATTTTTTGTTGCTATGGCAACATCATGTCTTGTTCTTTCTGGTTTCAGTTTTTTGGAGTACTGATAGTCCTCGTATATCGCTTTGTGTTTGCTCTCTACTGTTTCTGTTGGATCATCGCCAGTGGCGTCCACCCGAGTAACGGCGAAGAGAAATGGTTCATCTATCTCACCAACTGGTCGTACTTCTTCCTTACCCTATATTTTGTCTGCTCTACGATCCTGACAGCGATTTATTACCGCGGCGAGTGGATGGTCGGTGAATATGACGTCCAAGATAACGACGTACTTAAACCAAAATCTCGTTCAAGACCAGGCGAACTCAATCAACAACCCCAAGAAGATATCGAAGAAAACTTCGTCAATCCGCTGGACTTGAGACACGAAGAACCGATTCACTGGTACCATGAAGCAGTATGGGTAATCTACAACATTGCAGCAGCCAATGCCATTGTAATCACAGTGATTTACTGGTCGTTTAGTTATCCCAAGTACCCAGATTCCTACACCCCTGACGGCCTCGACATCAGCACCCATCTACTAAACACTATCTTCATCTTAGTCGACGTCTGTCTAAGCTGTATTCCAGTACGTCTGTACCACGTTGTCTACCCTATGTTATTCTACTTTGTCTATGTTATATTTACTCTAATATACTGGGCTAGTGATGGTACTAATACACAAGGTCAGTTGTATATTTATTCGAGTTTAGATTACACTGGTAGGCCAGCTACTGCTGCTGGAATGGTGTTGGGGTACAGTTTTATAGCTCTTGTTCTAGCTCAGTTTATTCTGTTTGGGTTGACCAAGTTAAGAGATTGGGTTAGTGAAAAGGTTTTCCGGGGAAGAAGACAAGGATATGATGTTAATGTATAATTGTCATTATTACCAATATACGCGGCCAAACAGAAAACTGCCCTCTTGGAAACACGCGCTCAGCGGGCCGCAAATGACTCGAGCGGGCTGATAATGGCATTATCGGCCCTACTGCTGATTGGTTTTTGGTTCATCATCCAATGGATTATAGCCACTTATAGTTTGGCCTTGTTTATTGATAATAATGAGAATAAAATGACTTTTGGAGAGAATATTATTTATTTGCGCCCTTGTAGTGCCATTTGTGTCCCTCTCTGCGCTCGGGTCGCAAATGACACTACACGGGCGCAAATAAACAATATTCCCTCAAAAAGTCATTTTATTGTCCTATTCACCTACTAGATACTAAACAGGCACTGTAGACTGTAGTGTAGAGTCCTTTGGCGTAGGCGATAGCCCATATATGGCTGTTCCATTACGCTACACAGACTCACACTGTTCTGTAGTGCAATGTAACGGGTCACAGAGCTTCACGGCCGATAGAATTGCCTTCCGTAAGAATATCGATCGATCCGGAGTCACGATGGATTCCTTATTCCAAATTTTGGAATCCGGATTCCAAGTGCCTGATTCTCGATTTCCAATTCCAGGAATTCCGTTCCAGAATCTGGATTCCCTTTATAAAGGAGAAAAGCTAAACCGATTTGATACAAATATGTGAATATATTCCATGCACACTGTATCTGCATCAGATCAGCTTAGCTTTTCTCCTTTGTAAAGGGAAATCACGTGCACAATATCCCCTAAACATTGCCAGCTATAGCTACACTATAGTCCCTATAGTTGACCTTCTCTACTATAGCTATACTGAAGTAGAACGCAGAGTTAGAGATTGACATAAATTATCAGGGGGGTGGAGAAAGGGGGGGTCATCTAAAAATAGACATAAGGAATAGGGAGGGTCACATAAATTATGCCGAGTCGTCAGGATCAGGAAGTACCAAATGCTTAAAAAAGGGAGCCATGAAAATTTAGTCCAAACCCATACGGAGGGTCGTGATATTTTATTCCCGTTTCTGAGAAGGGTCACATCATTTGCAGCTCTAAATTTTTAAATCTCCATCCCGTTTACCATGCTAATTTAGGACAAGTATCTTAACGAATACTTTACCAATAGCCCACATAATTGATCTGATCAACTCAAAATATCATAGGGTGGATATTAGTCATTTTATAGCTGATTAATCCCATATAAATATACGAAACAGAGCGAAAATCTGATAATCGCATGAAATGCACTCGAGTGACAGTAGATGTTTTGAAAATCGGGGGGAAAAAGTAATGTAATGTCATCAAAATTGCCTAAACCGAAGGGACAAAATCAACTCAAAAGTAATATAACAAAAGATCAATCTATCTCACTAAACCAAAAACTTGATTCAGTTTGTAAAAACAGTGCCCTAAGTTATTTATTTGCTAAAGAATAATTTAAAGTAATAACAATTCATTGTATTTAAGTAAGGTTAGTTTTTGTATTAAATACTAAACTTCTAAAGATTGTGTATTTGTAAAATACCTTAGAATTTCTTCATGTGAATTTGAAAAAAAGATGAAATAATAAATCAGAGCGGGTAAAAAATGAATACGCATGCGTATCAAACCGAGTGAAAACACTTCAATTCTGTGCAAACCATATTATTTACTTTGAGAATTCTATCTTGTAAAGTTTTTTATTGGAAAGAATGATCAATTCGGGACCATACTTCCAGACTCGATTGCTGAAGCATCGTATGGCTTTACGGTTAAGCTGGAGATTTCGGCTCCAACTCCGCTATCCCAGGTCTATATGATCAGGGTCGGCCAGAAGTAGGACTTAAGGCCTTAAGGGAGAGGTAAGATTAACCCCTTGCTGTGGTCAGGGATAAACCCTGTGATGTCCTCATGTCTGTGGTAACCCTAACTTTCACCTAAGCAAGCTACTCCACGTGGGACAGGTTTCGATAGCCAAACACATTTAGGAGCAAGGCTACGCATGCGCCAAACGATTGATGCTGGTTGAGGCTTTGAGTGAAGATCACTAGTGAAGAACATATTTACATACGATCCAACAGACCTTCGATAAGAAGTCAATTCCAAAGGCTTCATGTGAGTGGGAAGCCTGTGGTGTAGAAATTTAATAAAAAATCGGCACAACTCTATTTTTTCGAAGAACTTGTTCAGATCAGTGTAAACAATCTCGTCTCAATTATTTGCATGTTTTGCTACAAAACATCTATACATTACTGCTTAAATCTTGCTTTCAGATATTTCAGTCGCTTTAAACTGTATCGGTACAAGTGTACTCTCACCAATCACACACACTATTGACATGGCTAGCACTAAAACTTAAATATCTCATTACTAATACAATACACTGCTAAAATAACCTTTAAAATAACCCCATGAAAGGATTTAACCGTCTATAGAAAATTCTTAATTTGGTCAACATGCATATTTCTCGTACACAGACCACGCTACATGAAACAGTCTGAACTCAAACACGTGATGAGCGTCCTGCTTCTCGAGAAACCTAAAAAACTTAAAAAATTCGTTTGTCGGAAAAATCCACCGCAAACAGAATTTTTGAAAGTCAAACACAATGTCTAATAAATCTCATCTTAAAAATAGCTTCTCTATTTTTTAAAGTACATTACTTTTGGTTGAAACTAACAACAGATCAATAACATATATCTTAATCTTTTGTATTGAAATTTCTATTGTATAAGCGTGCCGGATCAAAAGGCAATTAAAAATGATATGAAATAACGAGTCATGATTGGCTGAGATTTCCCTGGCATGTGTTAGCCAGGATTTGATTTTAATTACTTGAATTTAATCGAAGATACTATATAAGCCAACAAAGCTGTTGGGTGACGACTCATCAGAGCAAACGTTTTTGCGTAGTTTTGAATGGACTTGATCGAGATTCTGTAGTCATATTTGAGGGGATTTTGGTAAAATATTGGAGTATTATGGCTTTCTTTTCAAAGGCAACAGCTAACAGTGAGGGCGTTTCAGGGAATATTCTGATTTGTCCTGTATGTGAGGAAGAATACGACGACCCAAAACGCTTACCATGTATGCACACAATATGCCTTGGGTGCCTAGAGAGTTTGGTGTCCCAAAACGCCTTGATTCTTAAATGTCCCCTCGATGACCAAGAATTACCAATGCCCAAAGGTGGTGTGAATGCTTTGCCTTCAGATATGAAGATTGTGCGACTCTTAGAGCTGTCTTCTGGAGACCAGACTGTAAAGAAAGCGCGAGTACCAAAAAAGCCGAAACCACTGACTGAAGAAGCTAAACAGAAAAAACCTGTTCATGGGCAGATAACAGCGACTCTGGAAGAAGAGGCGCAGATGGTCAAGAAATTGTTTACTCAAACAGCAGATAAAATTCGCGAAGCTGTTACCGATAAAGAAAAAGAAATCTTGAAAGAAATCGATGATTTGGTTAACAAGCAGGCACGGAAGGCAGTCAGCGCAGCGAGCTTCTCTAACGGGACTGATACCACTGTCAATGAGTCTGACGAAACCAAAGGTGAATCGAAAGAATCGGGCAAACGACAACCATCCTTTATCATTGATTTGACACCAAGTCGAAAGCTACTTCAAATGGCCAGAGAAGATGGTTTGGGGAAAATCCAATTCGGTCGAAAAGCCGCAGAACCAAGAACTACTCATGAAGAACCGCCCGCACCTGTAGTGAAGAAACCTCCTTCTTCAGCGACAACATCTGGTGGTTCGGCAGAAATCATCAACACTATCAGCCTCCCAAATCGATACAAGCGCACTTTTGGTCCTTGTGCGGTCGCTGTAAGCCATGTAGGACATGTAGCTGTTTCTGACTTTGGTAGCGAGTGTGTCCTCCTTTTTGATTCCGAGGGAAATTTTGTGAAGAAAATTGGCGGTGAGTCGAGTGAAGCAGCTCTTGAAGGACCCGATGGTTTAGCTTTCTTGCCTGACAACAACCTCGTGGTGTCAGACGGTCCTTTAGATGGTCTACAAACTCTAAAACTCTACAAACCAACAGGAGAATACCTCAAGACCCTGTTTGAGATTGACACCAGTGATGGAGAAGAGATCTACTTTGGACGTATTTCCATAGATTCTGAAGGCAGGATTATTTTAGCTTGCTCAGGTGAAGACCCAAGGGTACGAGTGTTCGACAGCAAGGGAAACTTCAAGTTTCAGTTTGGGGGAGGAAATCTTTTCGGACCACAAAAAGCAATTTTTTTCGACGATAATTTTTTCGTCTCCGACTCGAACGCGGAAAGTCAAAAATCTAGCATCAAAATCTTCGATAAAACAGGCAAGTTTATTTCCACTTTCAATGAGTGTAAACTAAACATCGGAGAGCAGGATAACATGGGGTTGGATGTGACATATCCAATCCACATCGGTGTATACAGAGGAACAATTCTGGCCTACCATGGCCTCTCTAGGAAGGTAAGCCTGTTCAAGTCTGACGGGACATTTGTGATTGAGTACCAAGCAGTGTCAGGCATAAGAGACATGTCTGTTTATGATAATGGCAACATCATAGTAACTTGCGGAGAAGAGAGCATGTTACCAAGAAGCGTACAAGTCATGAAATGTTTGTAGAATATTTTATCTGTGAAATTTGAACGTAGTCGTGTATGTATAGATGACATCTTCACCGAAAAGGAGAAGAAAAGTACGCCAGAAAAATTCAGGGGTCAAAAATGTCTTTCAGCTGACTGAACTGTCCAATAGTGTTCTAATGATGGTGACTGCCTTGAGGGCGAAAACTTTGGGAAAGAACTATATATCAGACGTAATTTTCTACCTGAAAACTGTCCAACAACTACAATGATTAGAAATGTTACTGTTTTTATCATACTTTTCTAAAGCGTAATAAATGGATAAGTTTCACAGAAGTAAATTATAAAACATTACGTCACAGCCGAAAAGGCCTATTTAACGCGTACTCCATCAGTTTTAATAATTTTAACATCAACAACTTCAACAATTTTAACAGCAAATCTTTCTCTGGGGACCGTAAAAAAGTGCTAAATTCAACTCTACGTGAACGCTAGACTTTCCGCTCTGCCCCGGGTGTCCCGAGCTGGGGGGCCGATGAGAGGCTCAATTGGTGCATAAATACGTACCTTTTTATAGAGTATTCCTATCATTATGTTATAGCTTTCATTTAAAAATCAGCCACAACCCAATTCCATTTTTATAAGTTTTGAAATCCAGAGCAAAACCTACATTCATAAAGCCGGGGCCGGCTATGCTAATCAGAGCAAGGGAGAGCGGGACTAACTAGCAGGTTTTGAACGTCAAATTCAAGACCTGTACCCAGGACAGGTCTCGAATTTGAAATTCAAGATCTGCTAGTCTATGCACTGCTCACTCACAAGCTGTCCACAGCTTGAAGAGTCAGGAGGTACCAAAGTCCGTGTACTGTTTATCAGGACTCGTGCAGTGAACTTGCCGGTTGGAAACTCTATTGAACTCTGCGGCCCCTCGGTCTTGAATTTCAACCAAAGCTAGCATTTGAACCTTTATATCATTAGTCAGTCATTGTGATGCGCATTTGATTTGTATTGCAGCAGAAAACTGCGCGGTATAAATCATTAAATTATTAATTATTATTATTAATTTTCATCCGGACGGACTTTGGAAACCCATTCCCTAACAAAAGCCATTTTGGTTGGTTTCTAACAAAAGATTTCTCATTACGTCCTTTTTTGTCTGTGGCACCAACACGGCCGCCATGCCTTTGTATTTTGATCCTCTTGGGAATGGCGGAAAACACTCTATAAAATTCGTTATCTTTAAATTTAATTCTTATTTATTACTTTTATCTAAAGTGGGATTCCTGTGGCGGAAGGATATTTTCAAACTTGTCGGGGAGGGAGTGGGGAGGGTAAATAAAGAAGGCTCGGATCCTAAGTCATCAGAATGAAATGAACCAGCCATTCGAATCTTTGATCGAAATCAAACAGGATAACAACTTAGTCAAAGCGAGTACAATATTCTCATTATTCCAAATGGTGCATATCATAGCCCTGGGTCTACCTGTTGTCATTATCTGGATCGCTCAACCGGGACTTTGTAAGTATATTATTGCGAGTGATACAGCAAGCTTTAACACAAAGTTGCTATATAAACATTGACCTTAGGCTTTTATTCTAATGCTCGAAATAATCATTGAGAAATGACCTTAATTCGATAGAATTTGAAATCCAAATGTATGAAAATCGACAAGCAGATCGAAGTTATTATAAGAAGTTTCAAATTACCGATACTACACTTGTCACGTCTGTCCATTGCGTGAGGCATTGCGTGAGGCATTGCGTGACTTTTACTGTTATTCAAAAATTTATTTATTAAATCTTACTCGTTAGTTTTTATCTTTATTTCCCAGCTGCCATATTCCCATGGCATCCTACCCTAATGGCAGTAGGTGTAAGTACTTCTTCATACACTTTATTGGAGCAGATTTCATATGACTGCAAAAAGCTTATGACACAAACAGGGTCAAGGCATGGCAAGGCACATTAAAAACTCTAGAAAACGTCACATTGATGGCTAAGGCACACTTGATGGTACTGATTGTGCCTCAAGCTTTTCACAGTCATAAGAAATCACCTCTAATCCTTAGGCCACTTGCTTGTTTAGTTATTAGGAAGTTAATTAGTTTTTCTCCTTCAATTTCACTTAAATTCTCCTCCCTTCTCTTCCAAATTTCCCACTAATTTTATTTCACACAAAAACATTTTTTAATGGTCAATGCATAAAAACAAAAAGATAAATATTTCAATGTTTTTTTCACTTCAAACCATTGCTGCAACTTCATCATTTATCAGTGGGTTGTTGCATGCTGTACATGTACATATTAACACTGGCAACAAATGTGATGTCATTTGGTACTAAGCAAGGTTCGTTATTCTAGCTCTGAAAACTGCAGAATTAAAGCCATTCTCTACTCCTTGGAGAGATGGACCTCATATCCAAAACATTTATCACTTTAACATGCTGCTTTATTCTTCAATATTGACTGGAATATTTTTGTAGTTTGGGTTTCTGATGACAGAGGCAATATTGATGTTTTCTCCTCAAAGTTCCATGCTTCCTACATCAACCCGTGCAACAAAGGCACAGATCCACTGGCTGATCCAAATTTTTGCCATCACATGCACTAGTCTTGGGTTTGGTGCTATCTACTACAACAAGTATCAACGAGGAAAAAACCATTTTACATCATGGCATGGACTTTGTGGACTTATAACCATGGTCATGGTCCTTCTGCAAGCCTTTCAAGGAATTTCCATATATTTCACTAGATTTAGTCTAATTAAAGCTTCATTGGGTCAGCGCAAGCAGCTTCATGCCCTTGTGGGTGTGTTAGTCTTTACTTTGGCATGTTTTACTATAGTTCTTGGCTACTTCTCCAATTGGTTTCTCAAGAACGTAAATGATGCTGTCTGGTGGGGAAGTGTCTTATCAACATTAACAATGACAGGAGTGATAATGGGACAGGTAGCTAATGAGATAGTTGCTAGAAATAAACCCATAAAGTAATTGAAAAACAGGAACACAGAATTACAGTAGATACACTGACTTTAAGAACATTGTCCTTTTAACTTAGATACAATATTTCTCAAACTCATTAATAATTCATGAGTTGATTACCCAATTGGAGGCCCTCTTTTTGGTCACATGCATGGGTTTGGA
>WUAP02129010.1:0-14276 GCA_015163945.2 Stichodactyla helianthus | reverse complement strand
TCTTTTTAAATATGATATTTTTAAGAACAGGGAGGCAATATTTTAAATGTCACGCAATATCTGCAAAAAGCCCATTTTCCTTTTCAGTGCTCTCTTAAAAACCGTAACATCTTTACAGTTTCAATTCCTTAGAGTGCATACCATCATAGTTACATCATAGTTAGTCTCCCTCTAGTAACTATGATACCTTATATCCGTGAAAAAGTTAACTAAAAAAAATGTACAAATTAGTGCAAAGTTTTGTATAGAACTCTTTACTGAACTTACTAATTTGTGCATATGGGATGTACTCTACCATTCCAGATAGTTACGATTCTGTAGTTGATTCAGTTGAGAAAGAACCTTGTAGTAGCTAGTCAATCAAAGTTGCAGGCTTGGTTCGTTGGGTTCCAGAAGCCGAGCTGGATGTCTTGCTCGACGTATATCTTTCACGTGAGAGAGAAATAAACAATTGCATTTATTCTTCTGTATCTCACCTGACGGTTTATAGCCACAAAGAGCCCATGTGCAACACATGACTGTCCTTGGCATGTTCTGACCTCGTACTGATACAAGTCGAGTCGAGTTGCGTAATATCGGTAGCAGACCGAGGCTAGTAATGGCCACAGCTACTTACGTACAACTGATGGACAACGAAGAAATTTTCAAGATTTGTCAATAAAAAATCAACCTAGAATTCAGTATTTAAAACTGAAAAATAATTATATAGGCCTATGCATTTTTTAGATCTAATCCTTTATGATTAATAGATCAGAAGATTAATTCCGTACTTCATAACTCAACTGATATCAATTTCGAACTTGAGTGATGCTATTATTACAAGCACTTTGAAGAATAAATATTTGGCATGTTTCTGATTAACAAAAAAACACGCTATCGATTTTGGAATAATATTATTGTTTTGACATAAATTTCTAGAAGAAACAGCCTTCAATTTTTAGCCTCGTAAAATAGAGACAAAACGGAGGGGGGGGGGGAATTTTTTTTTTTTTTTTCCCTCTCGCGAGCCTTAGAAATTAAAGGGTACTTTTCTTACTTATCAAAATAAAACTAAAAAAATGAAACTAAAAAAATAAAATAAAATAAAAATAGAATAAAAAGATACAAAGATCAGTTGAGCAATTATATATATTCACACGCTGCGCAGACAAGAATTGAAATTTGAACGGAGCATGCATTAAGCCGAGTGCTGGTGATTACACCAAGCCTACTTGACGGCTTTTTTCTAGTTTTGGTGAATGTGAGAGATGAAAGGAGAGTTGACAGTATTGCATGACTGCAGCAGTGAACAATTATGCCAGGTGTAATAAGAACTTAGTAGCTGCTTAGCAACAGAAGCCCTGCACTATAGAAGCAATATGGAAGAGGCAATAGTAGGTGACACGGAGCGATAAGAGTAGCACTGAGCACCAATTGAAACTGCCAGTATTCAAATAGCAATAACAACAGCGGCGTAAGTGAACTGATAAGCCACGATAATGAAACCGCTTCATTTCTAAAATGTTTTATCGTATACTATATGAATGACCTTCCGTTACTCTAATGCATTTCTTTACGTAGGTCTTGACCTCGTTTTACTAGTATTCGGCCAAGCAATCAGCCCCCCTGCCAGCCCACCCAGGGAGTCCGACGGCCTTTCGGAACAGACTCTGGGGCTCAGGAAATGTACCTTATGTACGTGTGCTGCGGTAACACACGCGATTGCGCTAAGATATATCTCAATCTAGCGGAAACAGGTAACCGGTTATGCATTCCGTGTTTAACACCGGTTAGTAAACTACGACTACAAAAGACGCATTGTTTATTGATTTGCTGGCGATTGCGTAAAAAAAAGATTACTATTGTCACTATTGTCCTAAAGAGCGAGCTCTTTTTAATCACTTTTAATGCCGAAGCTTTTCTTTGGACTAGTAAATGATCCATCATCAACACAACTAGTATACCGCTGAAGTTAATGGATCCGTATCTCTGAAACAAGACAAGCAAGCTTTAGCTTCGAAAAGGTCGAGTGCTTTTTATCGCTCTTTCGCCCTCAAAGACTTAGGCTCTTACGTTTTCGATAAATTACAAGATGATTAGAATAATCGGGAATGATATTCTTGGTATCCTGACCTTCGTTGGTAGTATTACCACAGGTATGCCTACTCCTGACTTCTGCCACCTTTGACAATATTTATTTGCGTTTCTTACTGGTTATATTTTGAGGAAAATAATAAAATGATGCTAAGCTGAAATTACTTAGCGAAAACTGAAATAGCAGTTTTCTATCACTTTCATCATATTTTTGTATACCCTTTTCTCTGTGCTCAGTTAGCTCATACTAAAAAGATCGAAGGCAAGCACATTGGGGTCACTTCAAGAGACATTCATGGGGTGTAATGCTGTTAGCTGTTGTCACAAAAACAGGGAGGAATTATGAAGCTTTCTTGAGAAATATACGTCTACATATACACAAGTTTTTTGTCGTCACGGTTTGCGGAGTCTAACCACGAGGATTAATTGTTGTGCAAACATGCAGTGTAAATGCCAAAAACCTTGGCATCGATGGAAATCGATCCTATTGGCCAGACTCGTCCATGATTGCGTAACCAACGATTAGCCACCATTGAATAACCTTGGCATTTTGGAATCTTACAAACAAACTGAGTACACACAACAATAGGCGTCTACAGGAGAGTAGAATGAAGGCGACAAAAGGATTACGCCAAAAAGCCCTTACAACAATTACGGAAACAGAGCTAAACCTTTTCAAAAGTCATGAAAGCGATGTGCGCTTGCAGATATACACCTAACAAGCGTACATTGTTACAGCCAAAACCAACAAGCGACAAGACCGAGAGCAAAGCAAACTTTTGTGGTCAGGATGTTTTAGATGAGTTTTCCGACACACATTTGATCTTGGGAAGTATAGCAGCCTGCCATTGCTAAAAACTCTAAGATGACTGCATTTAAATAGATTAATTACCGAATTACTGTCTTGCGGCCTTGGCTTGTTGCTTTCGACTATGACAACGTTGTTTTTTTTTTTTTTTTTTTTAATAAGTGCATATGAGGAACTAACCAACTGACCCAGAACTACATAAAACTTAATCCATCTACTGATATGGTTGAATGTCATACGATTCGAAATGCTATAAGATGATTAGTCCATACTGTCGTAGAAAACGAAGTATTCTGAGGTTGCTTTCCTTTTTGCTTCCTGAGAGAGGACGCTTTACTTATTATCTCTAAGCAAACTTAAACGAATTAGGTACGATAACAAGTTATAACAACGTTAATTAGGATTTGATTGGAATTCTGACAGCCTTTAAAATGACTGGAGGTTTTCCTTAAGATATTTTTGTTGTGGTTATTGTTCTAAACTGTGATTTCAAAGCATTCTACAATGAGTCGTTGGAATTCAAAGGTGTACGGAAAGTGAAACTGTTTTCTCTTCCTGTTTATAAATGTATTTGGAAACGTCTTTGAGTTGTTAACCATTTTTTATGTAAATAACAATAGTACTAGCCAATTAGACACCAGAGAGTGGCTGATTTTTGGTTTCTGAGAGGAAGAGTAGTTAACGTGGTTAATTGTGAATGTTACTTCCGTCCACGGAGCTACAGCGACTCGGGGAAAACTCCCAAAACTGCTTCAGTTTGCTTGAGTTGGTAGAACCCTCGCTTGAACAAACTGTCCTTTTCTTAACTCCTACGTGTTTCTTTCGACGAAGCAAGTGTTCAGTATTAAAAATGTAGTACTCTTTTATTGTTCTGTTTAGTGTTGATGTGTCAAAATTCTAGCCAACTTTTTGCGGTCATCCATATTTCCATTCATTCAAAGTTTGTGTGTTTTATCTAAAACTAATTATAAGAAAGAATAAAGAAGTAATTCATAAGGATTAAACATTTATGCTTAACATTTATGCTTATCTAGTTGTCATTAATTTTATCACAAATTCATAAGGAATCACGTAAACAAAACTACAAAAACAATAGATTATTTAACACAGTATGGCAAAACAAATTGCTCCGTGGTTCACTTAAGGCTAAAAGTCGGCAAGGTGGAATGTTCGCACCTACATAATCAAATAACGTAAGTGTCCGGACAAAAGGGTATTAAACTCTCCAGGTAACTAAGCCCTTGATGCCAACAGTTTCAAAAAAGTTTTAGTTTTCAAAAAAGTATAGTTGATATTTCAAAGAATCGATTTTTTTTAATGCTAGCTCGCGAGTTTACATGAACAGTCTGAATTTCTTTACAGTTTTTTCAACCAAAACAACTTTAATTAAAGTTGTTGAAATTTTAAACCAAAGATCGCTTCTTTAGCTTATCGTTCAATCAAGTTCTTCGCGCTCACCGCACTTTCACAAGAGTGGCTCTTATATCCATGTATCTGACCTGTTGACCTATTGAACAATTCGGCACTTGCTGGAACCTTGTGGTTTTATAACTGTCACGTTGCTTGTAGATAGGCAACCTTTCCAAGAAATGGGCGCAGCTTCCGCTGTTTGAAAGCTGCAAAAGGTATAGACAAATAAATTAGACTGTTGTTTATTGAGGATCAACATTTGCAGAAAATCTAATTCCTTTAAAACTAAAGCATTTAATAAATTTTCCGTTTGATAAGAAATGTGGTCAACTAATGGTCATTCCAGGTCTTCCAGAGAAGTTCGATTCTCCACAGTAAAGGCTGTTGGAACTTTTCTTTTGTTTATATCTATATTTTGATAAGTTTTTTGTGAGCAAGTTCATCTCTTTGGCGTCGATATTGCGCACTGCAAAAAGAATGTATAAACATACAGAAGCTAATGTATTAGCGAATAATTGGGTACCAAATTAGCAAGAGGAGCTTAGCATTCTAATTCTGGAGAAGACTAATCAACTCATTGCACACTGGCTTCAATTAGGGCATTTCCGCTTTGTTACGATCGAAAAATAGGTTGTGCTGTGTGTATCTAGTTGTAGATTTGAGTTGTTGTGTAAAAACGTTCATGCATGGAACTGCAATCATTTATTCCACCTGGAGTACAGCTGGTGCATAGGTTTTCTGAGGGTTTTTTCTAGTTTGTTTATCACTTTGTTATTCCCCTCCAAATTGAAAACCAAATTAGCTCACAACATGGTTTCCTATTACTATCCGCAGAGCCTAATTGCCAAGAAAACTTTAAATCTTTCAAAGTACGTCTTAAAACAAAAAATAATTCCCTTGAGACTCGATATCCTTCGTCCAAAGCAACAAGTAGTTAATTAATATGGGCAAGTGCAAAAATGTATAAAATTTATCAACACTTCTTTTTTTGAAATATTTCGAACTGTAAAACTTCTACCAGTTGCGTTGAGACCAAGGGTTTTCTCTATATCAACTTTGCTATTTCGGGAACTATTCAAAAGTTTTGCCAATATTGAAATACCTTCGAGCTTATAGCATTCATAGTAAGACGTAACGCACGCATAATTTGATGTCGGTAACGTATTGTCACGTGCGAAGGCGGACCGTCTCCATAGTGATTAACTAGGTTCTCGCCTCGTGATTGGCTGAAATTGTTGATCATTTGTAAAGTCCAATGTTTGCAAATCAGATATTAAAATTTGGATTTATGTAAGAGTTCGACCTCTTTTATGCTGCTCATTCTGGAACGTAGTTGAAATTTCAACGACTCTCCGGGAAACTCAGGCAAGCAGTGCTACTGCCCTGTAGTAGCTTTTCAAGGTATTTGTCAGAATCTTTCGATTCAATTGCCCCTTTCTGTCTAATAATTACTCAAAGCTTGTTTAGCTGTTTGCTCTTAGATCTTCATTCATTCATTACTTGCTAGAAACGCTAAAAGAAATGATTACAGTTTTAAATGGACTGCTAACTACTAAAGAATTAGTTTTAGAATTAGTCCGATTATAGAGTTCCTAATGACTTTTTTACTGGTTTTCGGATGTTAGTAAAACTTTGAGGACTCCAGTCACTACTTGCGAAAGAAAACTACTCGTAAAACTTATGTTATTCAGGAGGAGGGGTCCGACTGCTGCTTGTATTTCCGTTCTCTCACTTTCACTTTAAATATATCTTTGTAATTTTTTAGGATGGCGGTCTTAGTTGAACAGAATCGGCCGTTTGGCTTGGAAAATGAACAGGATATGTCTTTTTTCTTTCACTCTGACAAAGAAGATGGAAACGATTCAGAAAACTACACTTCTACGGTTCCTACTATGGATATCTGGAAGAAGTTTGAACTGCTACTAACACCTCCACGATCTCCCTGCCGTACGACTTGCGCATCGCCAATTTATACAGACAGTTCTTCAGTTGCTGACACTTTACAGATAGTTTCCGAGGTTCTTGACGATGATGAATCCCCATCACCAGTGCAATCGGAGAAGAATTCCTTGACTAACAGCGTCAACCTTAAATCGAAGCTGATTCAGGACTGTATGTGGAATAGCCTTGCGTATGAATCGATTGATCTCAAAGCACTTTCCTGTCCCGATGATTTATACGATACTCCTTGCTCAACTCCGCCGCCCGTCGAATATGTCAGTTCGGATTGTGTTGATCCAACTACAGTGTTTCCCTACCCGATGAACGACACCCAGAGCTTCTGTAGCTCGCACACGAGCGATTCCGGTGAGTGTATTCATACATTGTTGAGATATGGAATAGGAAGTCAAGTAATCCTTCAATTATTTCGGGGTTTATGGTTGAAAATTCATTTTCTACTCCTTAGGTACTATTGTGATTATTGCTTCAAGCCGGTTTTAATTAATACGTTACGCCGTGGTTGTTTTCTATTTTATTTTCGCGCCACTGATAAGAATTTCTAAATTTTCATTCACAGAAGAGGAAATCGATGTAGTAACGATTGAAAAGCCGAAAAGAAAGCTATCTGCGTGTTCTGTGAGCTCGGAAGAACCTCCTGTGAAACGACTGAAAGCTGTTGCTGCTAAAGCTAGATTGCACGCAACTCATCCGAAAAGCAAAGAATCGAAAAGACAAGTGAGCAGCGGATCGGACGAGGAAGACTGCGAGAGCAAACGAGCGACTCACAATGTTCTCGAACGGAAACGAAGGAATGATCTCAAGACGAGTTTTCATCAACTTAGAGCGGAGGTGCCAGAGATCGAAAACAATGAACGTTCACCCAAAGTGGTGATTCTCAAAAAGGCCAAAGATTATGTTGAACTTCTCAAAAGCGACGAAGCAAGGCTACGAAAAGAACTCGAAAAAGAAAATAAACGAAACAAAGAACTTTTAAACAAACTATCGGCGTTAGCACACCAAAGAAATTGACATGGACGACCCGAAAATCGACAAGTTGGTGTACGTACTTTGATCTCGTATCGTAGTACTGTAAAGTCTAGACTCACTGCTTGTAAATATCACATTTCTTTATACATACAGACTCAGCAAAGTAAGTTATATCTAACAAGCTATATTAGTAAATTCTAACTGATTTGGAAGATCTTGATTACATTCTGTGATCGTTGTATATTGCCTCAGACGAACGATTGATTTGCATGACTCGGCTAACGTATACTACAATGATTTTCAGAAAATATTGCAAAAATCCTTTATGTTTGATCCGATTTTTTTGAATTTCTTCTAATCCGATGTATTTAGCAGTAGGAAATCAAAACTGATTCATATGGGGAGTGATTTTTCTACAGATCATTCTAATTTTTGATCCAGAACATCGTATGAATGGGTATAATTTACATAAATAGACGAAGCGCGCGAAAATAGAATGTGGTGAATTTGCATAAATTTAGCAGCGAGGCATTCCCTTTGGAACATAAATATTTAAGCGCTTTATTGCTGTCAACTCGTAGATACATATAGATATATATATCATGGTTTGGGAAAAAGTTTTCTCTCCAAATCTGCAATACTGTATTTTACTATGTAAAACGTTGGTATAAGCCTTTTTGGCTTAGGACGGAGACGGATGTAATACACAGGGAATCAAAAGTTCCTGTATTGATACAGATCGAGGTCACTGTGTTCTTTCTTGTTTAGATGTACTTCAGTGTTTTTGAGATATAAAATAATCAATTTAATTATATTTAAATTGGCCGTTTTTTGCCGCTTTGAAAATTTGCTACTTCTTATGTAGCCTTTGTCTAAAAAAGCAAGGAAAAATACAAAGAGAACTTTCTGCTTGGAATAATTTTAACTGTCATAGGCAGATTTAAGTAAACGTTTGTTAATGTTGAGAGATTATTATGGATGTGACCAATATTGAACATTGCTTGGACGAAATAAAGATCACCAAGGGTGTGAATTAGATCTACTGTCTGTATTTTGTCTCTTAGACTGGCTTGCATAGTAAAGAAGTTTGAATAGAAAACTGAAATCCCAGCAGGATGTATACTAGACGAGTGCTTCATCAGTTAAAAAAAAAAAAAACTGTTTAGATGCTCGGGAATTCAACGAATTAGGAATGGAGGGAGGAAGAAAGGAGGGGAAGTGGAAGACAGTGATTTATTTACGTTATTATTCACATAGAATTAAATCAAATTTCAATCAAGGATATTGAGTAAAACCACACAACCGTGTTAACGCAATTCTACCTCGAGCAAAAATTGTTCGATTGATTTCGAATATCTAGCCTCAAGGGAACTAAGCTTCTCAGTGAGGGTTCAATTTAAACAAGAAGCGCCTTAATAATGCTATGAAGTTTTTGAGTGTGAAAGATCAATATTTGAAGTAATAATGGAGGGTACTGCAGGCCTTTGCAATTCATTTTTAGCATATTTTTAAATGGCTGTTTGATACTTTTTGGCCTAAATTTTGTTTTAACAGTAAAGGCGTTATATACGTGATCTCACTCGAATAATACTCAACATATAAAGCTATTTTAGGGAGCAAGTTGCTTCCTATGGAAAAACCGGTTATCTTTGTGAAAGAGCGTGGGAAACCAACTAGGACATGCCAACTCCATGAAACATTTCCGGTGAGCAGTTGAAATGCGATCATCAAAAGGCTGTACATAGATTGATAAGCATTCATGACTTGCTTCTCAACCATCATGGGTAAACAACCTAGTGCGTGCGTGCTTGATTGTGTCGCCTCTCTTGAGGTTTAGATAATCTGAACCCTAATGCCGTGGTCTTATTTCAGGGTATGAAATTCTAAATTATATATATTATCGGCACTGATGTCATTTGTATCAATCTTTTTTGTTTATGAGTTTACAAACTGAATTAAATATTAAATTTTCGCGGATTAATCCCTAGGAGAGACACAACTTACGTAATTTACACAGCAGAATGTGGATCTTTGTGATATGAGGTATGATTTACGATCAATGATTTTACGAGGGTTCATAAGAATCAGTTCTAAAAGAAATACAATCCGTCACGCAATCTCTGACCGGAAGTCCAACTACAACATCCTTTTCACGGCAAAACTGAAACGAGAAAGCATATTTTTTCTCGTTCTATCTTGTTATCAGACGGCTTTTAGTTGTAATTAATATTTGCATTTCGGTTTCAGTGCTTAATCATTTTCATTTTTCATTGTTTTTGGGGATATTTGTCACTGAGTCGGGAATGAAATGTTAAGTAATGTGATACATTTTCTTAAAAATGGGAAAAAGTACAATACTTTTATTGCTAAAAAAGCATAAACTGAATGGCAGAATTTTCTAGTTTGACCGAATACTATTCTACTTACGTTTTTTTCGCATTAGTCATTCCACAATTTTAACAACTCTAGTGTCAAGTTACATAAAAAAAATTAATGATCGTCTGGGGAGTGTTTTCATTCTCAGAATTACAGCACTGTAATATAAAGATAGATAATAAATTGGTATTTCGGGTAGAAGATTTAAGAGAATATTTTGTAGAAGTTTTATCGACTTTTGTTTAAAATTTGGGGATTAGAGAAAAGTCTATTATTTTCTAATCAACATTGTAAATGATTCATTGATAACCCTTTATACGACGGTAACCGATTCAAGACGAAGCTCGCAGAATGGCCATTTCAAATCATCTTCTGCTACGGACCGCGTAAGTTCTGTCAAAATTACAAAAATAAATCTTGCAATAGAAACGCCCCTTTCGCATGAATGAAAACTTTTATACACTAGAAAGAATGAAGAACAGAAATATAGACTCCGAAAGACGAACAAGAGTTTTCATTTAATAGCGTAACACATGTGTAAATGAATACTGTAGGTACGGTATAATTGATATACAATACTTGACGATAGCATTACATTTTGATCTTGAAAGAGAAAAGTCTTGAAAAAAGTTTATGAAACTTCTGACACCAAGCAGAAGGATTTATGAACGTGGAAAGATTCCAACAAAAGCATAGGATAGATTACTGCATAGTCCTAGTCAAAAATAGAAAACATCCCAGAAAAACAGAGTTAAATAGCTGCGTCTTACGTCAACAGAAACTAGCTTGCACAAAGTTATAGAATACCAGACGGATCGTGTTACAAGCAATACAAACTAACCCAAGCTCACCCAAGCTAGAAAATATTGATTTTACTGACGTGAAAAGGCTTGAGCCTTAATATTGAGCAGATACCTCTAGGATAATGGATTGGACTTGTTGATTCTTTCACTAATTTTCCAGCTAATTTTCAAATTTTTTACTCCATTCAAACTAAGGTATTCATTATTTCCATCTAATACGTACAGGTATTGCATTATTTCCGAGCAGTTACCTGCAAATCTTTCATCTTTCATGAGACACAATTTTTTGTTAGTTTATCTGACATCCGGCCATGGATCTGTCATCGTGTGTACAAGAAGCATTCCCGCCTTACCTCACACAGCGCAACGAGCAGGATATTCCTTGCAGTTTGTTTTCTTTAGAGGGTGATTTTAAGATACTCAATATACTTGTTTAAATATCATAGGTGCATTCATCTTCTGTCATCATTTGCCTTTGTAGTAAGTAGCACTTCCATCGTTCTGACCTTCTTTAAGCGCTAACCTGGGAACGAGAGTAAAACGGTTCCATTCCGGATTTTCTTTAGTTTTTCTACACTGGACCTGGACTGGACCGCGGATATTTTAATTTCATTAATCTTGAAATTGCGAAGTGTCTCTCCACAAAAGAAACGGCATATAAATGGGATATGATAGCCTCATGGTTACATATAAGTTTTGTTTTATTTCTATTCCTTTTTAGTGTTTTGTCTTTTGCTAGACTTTTTGATTTCGAAACACTAAAACCAAATCCAGGCATTCCAGAATTTTAACTCGGAATCTTTGACACGAGTTTGCACAGCCGACAGATGCAGATGACAGACGAGAGCAGGTGCAAGAATCCATGCATTCCAAACGGAGCGAGGTGATAAGAGCTCTTTGCAGCAGTACGTCCAGCCAGTAAATCTCCTGATGATACCAAAACACCATACATTATCTCTTGTACAGATTCGGAGATGCGACGGAGCTTTTCAGATTCAACTGGCTGCAACTCGGTAATTGAGTTTGCATCTTCTCTAACTTGTACCCCACAAATAGACTGCGAGGAGTCCCTGCATCCTTTTATTATTATTATTATTATTATTATTATTATTATCAACAACAGGAGGAATAGCGAAAGAGTGTAAACGATATCATTCACGAATTGCGGAACTGATTGCAAAGAAGAAAGGGGAGAATTACGCCACAACAGTTACTTGGATAAGGACAAAAGTATCATTCTCAATACTTAGATCAGCTCTGTTGTGCCTAAGAGGTACTCGAAGAAGGCGAACACAAAACTTGGTTGACATTAATGACATTGATTTTGAAGTTGATCTTAAAAACGCAGAAAATAGATAAAGTTTTATAGAAATATATATTTTTAGATAACATTTATACATATATTATATTTATTTTCTTTAAGGATTTTTCTATATTATTTATGAATACTAGTACATTTGATATATATTTTAGGGTTTTTATATTTTATCAGAGCTATAATATATTGATTGTGGACTCTTTTGACTACATATCTATATATAGAGAGAAATTTTATGTAAATAGTGGTAGGGTTTTTCTTTCTTCTAGTTATAGATATTTTTATAGAAAAATTATTGTAGGAATGTTAATTGTAATAAAACAGTACTTAAAATTATTATTTTTTAAATTATTATTATTATTATTATTATTATTATTATTATTAAGCCTGGCCGCGCCCATTAAGTGGCCCTTTTGTTCGTTATTGGCTCAGAGGTCACAGAGGGCCCCCTCAAGAACCCTTGCGACCCTGCGTGAGAGAAGATGAACTAGAAGTTTATCTTCTCATTATATGTGCCCATACGACGAAAGAGACTTTAGCACGGGGAACGATTTCGACTAGAAGTCATGCCGCCTGCACGCAAGGTAGCGTGTGTTCAGAAAAAAATATCATCATGGTTGTAGATCGAAAGAAGCCAGCGAACAATGGCCTTAAAAAGCTGGAAGATACACATGGGCAATTGATCAGTGACCCAACTCTTGACGGATAGCTCACTACTGCTCTCTCCATGTGACCTTGGGTCCATGAACTGCTATAAGTTTTGGGCCAAATAACTATACTAAACCGGTGTAAGTTTACAGTAACACAACGGGATCTCAAAGTCCAACTTATGTCAAAAAAGGTTGTCGCAGCTAAACGCAATAGGCAATACATAGGTCATTCCAAGACAGAAATTACGCGCGCACAAGCAAACACAAATATTCGAGGCCTTTAAAATGGTTTCGTTGACTACGAACAACATTGAATATCTCAGCACTAAGCTCCATGTTCTTGACGAGAATATAAGAAGCAGAAACACAAATTATTCCAGCTATTCTTGGATCTTGGAATGGACTATCGCCTATTGCCTAATGCTTATCGCCTTTGGCTGCGACAACCTTTTTGAAATAGGTATATCAATAATAGCCCGAGTGGCAGGGCGTCGAGTATGCCGTACGTTTTCCACATATTTTAAAAGCCGCTCTGTGTGTGTTTATGTTTATGGATAGATTATGCTAGGGAAGAGAGGCTCAGTTTATGTATTGTAGTCAAAGGTATATGTAAGGGAATCCGAAATGCTGCTGGATTCTTGATTCCAAGTACTGGATTCCGGATTTCACGTGTAGGATTCCGGACTCCAATAGCCAAATTTCAATGGGACTCCGGATTCCTTACATGGGACGAAAAGCGTGCTGAAAGATGCTGAAATATGTTGACTTACCACTATTTTCACTGCTACGCGGCGATCGAGACAACAGTCGCGACAGGGAATTGGGCAATACACTGCCGTCAATCAAAGTATATACTTATTTCAAGAAAGTTAGTCACCAAAAACCTACAAAGCTGGGACCGTGAAGGATCATGGGAAATATACTTAATTAACGAGTGATGTCACTTGACACAAATGTTAGTTTTCGAATGGTCACATGAGGTAAAACTGACTGGCAAAAGATATCAAATCCATTAAAATAGTTATAAAAATATGGTAGAGACATATAAAATTATCTACCCATAATTCTTGTCGCGCTCAGCTTTCTAGGTTATTAAAGTGACAAACTTAATTGAAATTAGTATATAAAGGTACCGACCAATTTGTTTGATTGAAAGTGAACATATAGATTCCTGGAAAGAGAACTCACTGCGTATTCCGAGAATCACCATGCATGCAATGATTACCACACCCAAGGACTAACACGACAAACAACTCGTGACTTAACGATGAATAGAACTAGGCAAGGAATGCGGAACTGTAATCGATTCAACGGTGAGTGAAATTAACATGACTCGTCTTTCTGCCCAGCATCATAGGGGATTAAGGTCCCTCCCCATCTACTTACGTAGATGTTATGTTCCTGTTTTATGCAAGCCAGAGATGCGTTTTACTCCAAGTTTTATTGTAGATTATCTGTTTTAAAAATATCGTTTGTAGCAATAAACGCTTCTTTTCTTGTTACTGCTCTTGTTCTTCTTCGTTTGGCTAGCTTCTTATAATATAGTGATCATCGAAGTCGTAAGCCGTGGAAGAACCAACTAAACGCGAAGCATTAGCATTCCGTAGTGGAGCTCGCACGTCAGCCGTGCACCAGTCCGGACTAAACTTAAAAAATCGACCGTGGGATCAGTACTAGTACTGTTATTTTGTTGCTAATAGTTTTACGCAGATGAAAGTTGTAAACAGATTGTTATGAATAGAAATTGCTCAGCGTGGAATCGCGAAAGACATGGGAAAAATTTTCGTTATAAGGACATCTATCCGTATTTAAGCTCAATACTTTGTAAACACACTCTTTTGGGGCCAAAGAACAAAATATCAAATGTGACCAAAATTCGGTGAATACGATTTTGAGATATAACGCCTTGT
>WUAP02128999.1:0-14277 GCA_015163945.2 Stichodactyla helianthus | reverse complement strand
AAGAAAAAAAAGTATTAAAAAAGTATTAATACTTTTTTAATACTTTTTTTTCTTCTTCTTCTTCTTTTTTAATATAATTATAACATTTTCTTTCAGCAGTTTTGATTTTTTTTTCTTCTTCATTCATAGTTTCTTTTCCTTGATTTTTATGCCTTTTCATTCTTTACCGCCCTTTTGATTTCTTTCGTTCATATTTCTTTTCTTTTCTTTTCTTTTCTTTCTTTCTTTCTTTTTTTTTTTTTCGCTGTATTTCGGAAAGGTTTTTGATTCTTGCCTTTTCTTTTTTCTTCTCTTACCTACATTCCACAAAGACTGAATTCGGATCAATACTGAACACAGTGATAATCCGGATAATAATGACTGTAGATAATTTTACGGACCTCTCGCCCATCAATACAAACTTGGCAGTGACTCATGCAGACAACTAGTGGATCATATAATAATACCATGATTTCCGCTCAGTGATGTTCATTTGCTGAAAGATACCTCTGTAACCCAGTATCGTTTTACACGTTTCCACAGAAACCGAAAATCACATTTAAAAACACTAGCAGCGATTTAGGTGCTGAGTACAGAATTTGAAGTTCCTTTTAAAGCAAAGATTCAAACAGTTTATTTAAATTTGTAAATACAGTACTAATCGAAAATGTCATCGTCTGATGAAGAAAGCATTGAAGATGACGGCTTGCCTTACCTCGGTGAATACGAAGGAGAAAGAAACGATAAGGACGAGCGTCATGGCCAGGGGCGAGCGAGGCTTCCAAATCAAGACACCTTCGAAGGACAATACGAGTTTGGTAAACGCCATGGCCAAGGGATTTATAGGTACGAAGCAAGCGAGCAAAGATTAATTAATTAAAGCTAGGCTGTTAAAGCAATTATATATAAAAAAGCCCCATTTGGCACCAGAAATAGGTCTGATCAACTGTAATATTCATATTTCTGTGTATCCATTTTTCGAATGCCTTTCCTTTTTTTGTTTGGAATAAACAATATAAAGTAGTACGACTTCTTGGCATAAGCTATTTTATTAACGCTTTCATTATAAAATATAGCAAAAGTACTGCTTGAAGTTCAGAACAGCAAAGTAAACACGGAAAATAATTGTGTACTTAGAATCAACACTTTGAAGAAAACAATTTATTCAACACTATTAAATTTGATTCGTTGTTTTTTCCGTTTCAAAATTAAATTTGTAATTTGTTATAACGATATCATCACTAAAATATTTGATGTTAGATAAGTGGAATTACAACGGATGCACTCATTGTATAGCATGCAGATGGTAACTCAAATGAGCGTTAGTGCTAAAAATTGATGGTATGGTTGTTTACTTGCAGGTTTAAGAATGGAGCCCGCTACATGGGGCATTATATAGGAGGGAAAAAGAATGGTGAAGGGTTGTTCATCTATCCTGATGGCTCCAAATACGAAGGGAGCTGGGTGAACGATGAGAAGCATGGATGGGGGACGTATACGTATGCAAACAACGACATGTACGAGGGAGAATGGATGAACAATAAACGACATGGACAGGGAACTTATACGTATGCTCAAACGGGCTCTCGGTATCAAGGGACATGGTTTCAGGGGAAAATGAACGATGCAGGGGAACTGATTCATTCTAATCACAGGTATATTGCAACAACAACAACAACAATAACAGCACCATATGAATCATTAACAATAACCGTAGCAACAATAAGATTAACAAATTTAACACTTTTTAATGATGTTGTAGGAATATCCTTGTGTCAGGCGATGATGATGATGATGATGCTGTTGATGATAATGATTAGGACGATTATGTTTATGATTATGATTATAATTATGTCGATGTTGATGGTGACGATGGGGATTATGTATAATGACAATGAGAAGTGATGGTCCAAGCATAAACTATCTCCCGCATTTACAGTTTTAAATTTTTAAAGACAAATTTTAAAATTTAGCTAGTAAAACAGGAAATGAGCCTTGGACACTGGTACACTATATTACACTATAACAAAATTTGAATCTAATTTCACAGGTACGTTGGCTCGTTTACTGACGATAAACCAAAAGGCAAAGGAAAATACCTGTTTGATCTTGGATGTGAAATGAGAGGAAGTTACGTGTGGATCGAGAAAGAAGACCAGAATCAAAATGAGGAAGACGAAATAGAAACTGTTATCAAACCCCAATGGATCGGGGAAGAGATATGTCAAGTAGAAGATTAAAAAACAAAACAAAACAAAACAAATTAAGACAAAAAAAGTCAGGATGACCCTTATTACGTTGCCTGTAACCTCCTTTACCCTTTTTTATTGTGTTTTTGAGATGTAAAGGACGGGCATGAGCCGTGAGGTTCGTGGAGGTGCGACCACTAATAAGGAATAATTAAGCTGTGTAAAATTCATTCCTGATTTCATGAGTATACTTATTCATACAGCGTATATTAATTAGGGCTGTCCACAAGTTGCTCAGCAACTTTTGAGCAACTTTTACGATTTCGGGCAACTTTTTCACTTTCGAGCAACTTTGTTTATCTTGAGCAACTTTTGGTCTTTTTTAATTGTCCACGAATTCAAACTGCTTATCAGGCCCAATAAAATTACAAAACTTTGTTTTCTTTTCGTTCAACGATTCAAATACTGTTGACATCTGGCTTACATCATTCGAACACACACTTTGTAAAGCATGGTTTACCTGTGGTAATGGTAAAAAATATTCAGGTGGTCGTGGTTGTAAAATTAAAACGAAATGGCGGACGAATTTGTTGTAATGTTTACTGAAATTGGTTGCAAATGCCAAGAAAATATTAGATTTAAGTTAACAAGGTATTAAAGCTGACAAGGGTGCAATTTATTGTATGAAAAATCATCAAATTAGTTAGAAACGGTAAAATTTTTTTAGCAACTTTCGAGCAACTTTGAGATTTTTGAGCAACTTTCGAGCAACTTTTTGAGAAATTAAGAGCAACTTTTTTGACATTTTGGAGCAACTTGTGGACAGCCCTAGTATTAATGCAATAAACTTTTCATAAATTCTATGAATCAACTGGTGTATGTCCTTATGAATTTGATGCACATCTCCCCGGCTCAGCCAGTAAATCCTCACTTGTCACTTTTTCTCGTTCTCCCTTCCTTCCCTCCTCAATTTCCTCCTCCATCTCAACCCCCCCCCCCCCTCTCCCTTCGACTTCATTTTCCTCGTTTTTAAATCAAGCTTAAGGTGATCCGTTCCTAATTTGTGGAGCGTTAGTGATATTTTGGATGCGCGGCTTTTCGTCAATAAACTTTTACCGATTTCTGTAATTTTCGGATCCTAATTCAATTTTAGGCATGGCATTTTTGTCTTTCTTGGTGTGAACTTCTTTTAGATATAAACGCGTTTTAAAAACTACAATTTTTCAAAATTGGTTCATAATTCTGGAATTCCTCGATGGATTTTTATGTTATCGCGTCAAAAAAGCCGTGAAGCCTTGAAGATTTGTATTTGTTTGTTTCGAAGTCAAACAAATCTTCTAAAATGGGTTGCTGGGTTGCTCCTTTGTCACTAGCCTAGTCTTGGTCAGGTTTTAAATCTGACTTTTTAAGCGTTTGAAAAACAAAACAAAACAAAACAACACAAAGAACCGTCAGAATGAAAAAAATGTTTTTCGCCAGGATTCTTAGGATAGCTTATATTTTGATTTAAAAAAATGTCTCATAGACACCTTAGCTAAACTAAAACTAACTCTGGGTGTGCATCTCTTGTAAAGATTTCCTCGGACCCTCCCCTCCCCTCCCCCATTGCCCTCGCTTCCATGTTTGAACCTCTACTTGAGTCAGTAATAGTACGAGTCAGCGGATGCTCCATGAAAACAAAATGGTGGACCAAGTTGTGATATAACAGGAACAGAGAGAAACAAAACTTTCTTTAGAATATGGCATTAAAAACCGACGAACCATCAGCCACTACTACGTACTTAAAGCAGCTGGGAGAGATATACAAACATGAATGTCTTGGCTCGAAGAAAAAAGAATGTGAGTTGTTAACTTGTCTGGATATTTTTTTCTGCAAGTTAGTAATAAAGCTTATTTGATAAGTGTGTCTATCGTTTATCAGCTTGTCATCAGCTGGCAGAATTCTACATGACGGTTGAAAAGGACGCCGGCAAAGCAAGGGATATTTATACGATGGCTTGTGATGAGCTAGGGCTCATGGAAAGCTGCTTTGCATTGGCAAATTTACATTTGACTCAAAAAGGTATTAATAAAAGCAATGCACCTACCAATGTTTAGCCCCGTGGTGTTTTTGTTGGGGGGGAAGGGGGAGGATCCTAAGGGAATTGAAATCCACAGAGTCAGTCCCCCAAAACTCTAACAAATGTCAAATTTCCCTTCCCATCCCTTCCAGGCCCTCTCATTCTGTCAAGATGGCAGCTGCGTCAAATTCCCCACCTCTGGGAGAGCGTATGTACTTGTCAAATGCCCCTGGGTTGCACCCCCCCACACACCCTAGCACTGAACCTTGGTTGGTGCATAAAGTGTTTGAACCATGATCGTACAGTATGTGGATGAAGAGCCACTCTGTGGAAAATGCCACTGCATAAATGTCACTACTGTACTGTTACAAAACTGTAGGCTAAATCTTACAGTTACTGCATGGAGGGAGGCAGGGCCTTTGGCAGGAGTTTGAATTGATGTGCTGTCCTATGGACTGGGATTTTGAATGCACTTGCCATATAGAGAACATTTGAAAGCTTTCAATCCTGCACATGATGAAAAACTCTCCTGAAAATTAATGACATCTGAAGTAATGCTAAGGGCAGACAAATTTTCCTCACATTTGAATAATCTTTTTAGTCACAGGAAAGAGAATTTGACAGAAAATTTCATAAGGTCAAATCCCTGTCACATGTACAGCTTTCGTTATCCCCCTCATTCACCAAAACAACTCAAATCAGATGCAACCTATAACTACCATCATAATGTATTTTTAGAATTTAAAGACCCAGAAGAAGCTCTGAGACTTTACAACAAAGCATGTGACAATAACCAGCCTGGTGCATGCAATAATGCTGGACTAATATACCAAAGTGGCATTGAACAATCACCTATTAAACAAGACATGCAAAAGGCTATGGATTTCTTTGGCAAGGGTTGCAAAGGAGGGAACAGAAATGGATGTTTCAATTTGAGTGCTATTTATCTCACAGGGAAGAATGGAGTTGAAAAGGACATGAAAAGAGCCTTTGAGCTGTCACTCAAAAGTTGTGAAATGGGTCACCCATGGAGCTGTGCAAATGTTAGTCGAATGTATACCTTAGGGGATGGAGTTGAGAAAAATCTTAAGCAGGCTGAGAAATACAAAAAACTTGCTAAAAAACACTCTGGATATGAAATTAATTTATAGGCAAAATTTAAAATTATAAGAATGTAATCTGTAAAACTGACATTTTTTACAATGATGTGGGTCTTAAGAATATTTTAAGCCTGGTCCTCACTAGTGACATAAGCATAAGCAACATACACAGACTCAGTAGTGTACTGCTCATTTTTTTTTATAGCAGTGCTTGTCTTTTCTCACACCTCGGCAATCAATGCAATACTGAGTCTGTGCATGTTGCTTTTGCTTATGCTTATGTCACTAGTGAGGACCAGGCTTTAAGGGCATGTCTTTTGATAACAGTATTAAACCAAGATTTTTTTTCAACAAAGATCAAATATAGAACACACTGACTGCAACATTCTATTAATTTTCTTTTACTTAAATAAAAAATCAAAGATTGAATTTGCCATGTTTTTAAAAGGATCAAGCTGATTTTTATTCTATCAAGGTGTATGTAAGGCACAATAGACACTCTAATTATTGGCTTAAATAAATTCTGAAACTAAGGGATTGAACCCACAACCTCTCACACAATAGATTGATGGTATCTGGTAAGGTACATACACCTAATTGCAATAATGTGGTCATTAATAAATGAGTAAATTTACCAATGTAGGAATCAATTCTCACTCAACATCAATGTCAGGTGACAGTGGAATTATCACCAAATTTGTACATAGCTGAAATTCATAGTGTTTGTTTACTCTCACTCTGGCAGCTGTACTTCGGAAGTGATGACATCATGTCTGAATTGCAGTCACTGGAGCTAGAGTAAACAACCTTCTGGAATTCAGGGCAGCCTAAGTCTGACATCTGTGATAAATTATTCCTAATTGGTATTTACTTACTAAAGTGCTATTTTTATATGATTTTTTTGCAATTAGGTGTATATCCTTCCATAGTTCAAAAATAATGGAAGACATCATTACAGCTTGCTACAGGTTATAAGCTTTTATTTAACTCCAGTATTTAAGAAATGGCAGTAAAATATGTTTGATTTGAAAAAAATGCAGCATTTATAATTCAATGCTACTTTTAAAAATCAAATTTTTATTACATAACTAACTTACAGTATTTACATATAAATTTCTGAATATCTGCTATTCATGTTCATTGTTAGTAAACCAATTTTACACTTCATTTCAATTTCAAGATATCTAGATCTATCTAGAAAAGTTAGTTATGAAAACATACAGAATATTCACAAGAACCAGCCTCTACAAAATTAAAGGTACCAGTAGATAGCTTGCATCACTAATACATTGTAAATTAAATATGACTTCATACAAAATAATTTGTGCATGTGAAAGAATTACTGATCATTTGATATAAAATAAGAATTAGTCAATATTAATACTTTTACATGGAAAATTTACATACTGCACCTATAGAATTTATACAATTAACATATTATAAAAAAAATTCAGTTACATGTATTGTATGGTATTTTAGTACAAACATGTAGTCATATGGAAAAAGCTGTTTTTTGGAATTAAATGCCTTATACAGTTAATACTGTAAATTAATATAGAATACTGCCCCTTCACCCCCACCCCCTATTGAACTCTTATATCACATCACATCAAAACAATCTATTGTTTAAATACAGTACTAAGGATCATGGTTGTGGGAGGGAGGACAAGACAGTAACAACACATTTATGTTTGGAAACCAGACAATTTGAGAGTAAACTTTTCTTAGCAGAGCAAATTTTGTTCAAATTTCTATTGTTCTGGACAATTCTATCCCCCTCATAAACAAGCCATGATGTCATAATGATATAGGGCAATGGGCTGTTATCTCATCCCCAATCCATCAATATCCACAAATGGCTGACAGGTTTAGGCCACTAATTACCATATAATAAACAGCACACAAATGGCCAACTTTCACGTTGAACTACAAAGGCTTCATTTACAGATCAGAGTTATAATTAAATACCAGAGTACTCTTCCTAACATAATCACTAATTCAGTGGAAAAGTTAGAGAAAAACAGAGATTTTAAGGTATGGCTTGAACCAATCAAAAATCATAAAAATTAACCATCCAATCACAATCAGTGCTTAGATCAGGAAGCCAATGATTCTACTGTGTGATTACCTGAACAGAGCATTAGTTTAGCCAATCAAACCATGACTTTGATTAATAAGGTTAGACCATGTATTTTTGGAAGAAAATTTGGATATTTTACCATGCATTAAATTAATATAGGTGGAACACTTTCCTCAAGGGTCTTTTTTAGATGGCCTGGTTCAAGTATATGTAGTCACACAGTAAAGTTAACAATACCATGTTTCCCATTGATGTGCAATTACTTTCTTTAATTATTAGATAATATTTATGCTATTAGTATGATTTTCCCCATGCAGTACATTCTAATTTTCTTCAAATTCTATGTCTTCTTTCAAATAGTTTTTCACTGAAATAGGAAGAGGAAGACTATTCACCTTCTCTTTGTCACCCATGAATCTGAGTTTGCGGCGAATGGATACCTTGCACATCTGCAAAAGTGACAGGGGATTTTCTGACAATAAAAAAAAAAGAAATAAAAGGATTTATTGTAAAGTTTGTAAAGTTTAATTAGCTTCCCAGAGTTAATCCATTGTTTTGAGAATCATTCAAGTGAGGCTTAATTAGAGCAGGTCAATACAATGCTTAATATGGCTGTCATTTGCATCTCATCTGCATGCAAGCATCCATATAATAACAAGCATCCATATTCAGCAATTGCAAAATGAGTGGAGAATTGGGCATGAGTTGTGACTACAAAGCATGCATGAGCACATACAAGCTCATTTTAAAGAATAAAGCACTAAAAATTGAGTCCTCAGCCACAAGAATTTGTTTGGCTCATAGCAATTGAGGGATGCTACAATGTTCTAAAGATTCCCAGGGAATGTTTGCTCCAGGAATATCATTTTGGGTAAGGATGATTTTTTTTTCTTTTTGAGTTGATTCATATTCAAAGACACCAATTCTATCCAGCCAAACAATCCATGCATTCTTTGTAGTCGGGACTCATGCCCAAGTCACCGCTCCTTTTGCGATTGGTAAATTGTAAATGATGGTAATAACTACTCAGTGAATCTTTATTCATGTGTGTTAAATTACCACAAGCATTTTCTTCACTTACATGTGGAGGACCAATAACTTAATTAAAGTGCTAAACATAGAAAACATGGATCCATGAGCCACAGAACAAGTTTCTAGTTTAGCTAAAACAAAGGTCAAAAAGTGTTAAGAATATTCTTAATGTGCAAGCTACACATGTAAACATGTCAACCTTAAGCTCTCCGTTTAGGTTTACTTTGTTACCGTAGTCATTATTGTAATTTTTATGCAAATTTTAATGTTTTCACTCAACTAATTTATTTATCTTTCACTGCTCAACGATCATTGCAACACTGATGATGGCAGAAGTCACTGCCGAAACACGTATGTCAAACTTAAAAGTGTAGTTTTGTTCTTGAAATTCATAACTTCACTGATCACCCTTAGAACAGACATATTTGCATGTGAACTGATTCATTTTTTACTTTCATTGCTATTTGCAAGAGTTTGCTAGTAAGATTCTGGACATTGCCTTGGCAAAATGGCCATTTGATCTCTTTTCTGACTAATAACCAACACTCTCTCCTAGAAAGTCCTTTATTTGAATGCAATGTGAAGTTTAAAACATCCATGAGCCGCAGAACAAGTTTCTAGTTTAGCTAAAACAAAGGTCAAACATACAAAATAATCTAGTTGTTATATCTTATTGGCTAACTTGTAAAATAATATACATTGGGTGACCACAGCAATGCACATCACACATTCAAATAATACTTACCTAAGGCTTCCATAAGGATATCAAGACTCTCTCTTTGTCCAGTATCTCTAATTATATCAAAAGCAGTGTCATCATTATTGCCAAGGATAGAAGGAGAGGCACCATACTGTAATAATACAGTTGTAATGGCTACTGCTGTGGGAGGTGGTAGTTTAGCACGCAGGGCCAGGTGTAGTGGTGTATCTTGGATCATGTCTTGAGCATTTGGTTTGCTTCCAGCATCCAGCAATAAGATGGCACAAAATACCTTTCCTGTGATAGTAAATTACAAAATTATTTAATTAATAAACTCATTTGGGGGGGGCAGGGTTAGGGTATATACTAGGCAACAAATATATTTTACAATAAATTACATTTAGTCATTGTTCCAAAATTAATTTGCTGCTTTGAGTATTGCTTTCACCACTCAAAGAAACTTAATTATCCTCTATATTACGATCTGTCTTAGTTTGTTGTGCTTTATAAAATATGAGATATAACATGTGCACTGATTAGCTGGCTATCATGTTTATATTCAGAGGACAGAAACACAGTCTTGCACTAAGACAGTGAAAAATATTTTACAAAATGATTGCTTTGTCTCTGCACTGCAATATACAGCTATTTCAAAAAGGGTTGGTGAAGGTTTTGCTTCATGTTGCATTGTTGCATACCAAGGCTGAAAATGCACTGTTTCCTCTTGTCAAAACCTTCAATAAACCAAATACCCCTCCAGCGTAACTCTTCAGTATATAAAGCCAGCATGTTTTCTGTATGTACTGATAACAATATTTACACAATCCATAGTGCATGCAAGATGCAATAAAATACACTTTGTGAGATGCAGACTAATAGAAACACTTAGCTATGCCTTGTGTTCCTAAGCTCACTTTTCTCATGCTCTTAATCTCCCAGCACATTGATATCACAGTTCACAGACTGAGATGATGCACACATTTTATGTTGCTTGAACAAAGTGTGTGCAGTTACTGTACTCTGTGAAGTAATAGCAAATAAATAGCAAGCAAATTGTTCAATTTTTAATTAAGTTGATGAAACACTATCTCATACCAGTATTCAAACCTAAGGATAAAGCTGTGCTGGTTATTTTAAATTAAAGGAGCTATTACCTTGTTGACAAGCTTCATGAAGTGGTGTCCTTTTCTGATCATTTCTGTCATTAGGTTTGGCATTGTGATGTAAGAGCCTATCCACAATAACTGAAAAGCCCCTGTAAGCAGCCTCATGTAATGCGGTGTGACCAGCAGCATTTCTACTGTGCACATCTGCACCAGCATCAAGAAGCAAATTGATGCTTTCCAGATAACCAGAACGACTTGCAATATGCAATGGTGAGTAGGGTGTACATCCCTTGACTAATAAAGTAAAAACATGAAGTTTAGATTTCAAGAAAATTTCAATTTTCTACCAGTCAAGATCTGAACAGTTACAGTTGTTGTACAATCTGTTATCTTTTGAGCATTACTTTTTTCTACTCTGACTTCTGCTAAATATATACTTTAGTAAATTAGTGGAAACCAAATGGAACTCAGAAAAAATCTGAGCCCCAGATGGGATTTGAACCCACGACCCTCCATACTCTAGTCAGATGCTCTAACCACTGAGCTACTGGAGACTATGGTGAGCAGGGTTATCCGTGGGTTGTAACTAGAACCGCATCACGCTGCTAACAAGATTTTTGCTTTAAAAACTTTTTACACATATCCATTCAAGCTTGATTATCTCAAAAACTAGTTTGGGACACCCTATTTTGCTTTTCACAGTTGAAATCAAGAATTACGTCAATACGAAAATATAATTATAGAAATAGGATGATAAATAAAGATTTCTGCTGAGGTGTTTCTTGATCACCAGACAAGAGTGTGGATGGTTGGAAGGAGGGCTCTATAATTAATGTGACTGTGTGATGCAGTTAAGCCCAGCATAACTGTATTACTGCATGATGTAGTTCGTACATCCAAACCCATAGGAACAAACCACCGAGCACGTACCATAGAGTCTACTTTGCTCAGTGGTAGAGCATCTGACTAGAATGCAGAGGGTCATGGGTTTTATTGTGTGGCAGCTGCCTTTAAGTAAAGTTAATTGTATATTGCACAGCCATTATGTGTACACTGTTACTATACACTGTTATACAATTGTATAAATGTACCACCTTAAGTCAAGCCTTGACTGTATTAGTTTACATGATAGTGCTATAGAGTGCATGCCATATATCTGTGAAACAATTACTAACTATTTAGTGCATAATAGTTTTAGTTATCAACTATTTAGTTATGGAAAACTAAGAATTCACTCAGGCATTAACTACACATAAAGAAACACAAATATGGCTTGAGACATGTTGCTATTATTATTTGCACTGTTCTGCTCCACTGACATCAACTAGTTTGTACAAACTAGTGCAATTAGACAATACATATTTAGTTTTGTTTCACAGATATATAGTGTGCACTCTAATTGTATGATAGATAAAAGCTACTTTCGCTACATGAATGTGTGCATAACCTCTAGTAGTGGTTGATTGATGGTTGGATGTCTGGTGAAAGAAAGTTGTATGTCAGCCAACAGGTGGCCAGATAAGGTTTCTATTCTACACTGTAAAACAAGAAATAATACCGAGGTGATCTAAATGAAATATCATTTCACTTACATTCACTGGGGTTATTCACAGGGGATCCCCTTTTAATCAATAGCTTCATAATCTCCTGATGACCATTTTTACAGGCTTCATGGAGAGCATGCCATTTATTGTTACTGGTTGTCAGAGGAGCTCCCGCATCCAATAACTCTTCTACCATCACCTTATTCCCAGCCTGGGTAGCCCATAATAGGGGGGTACGACCATATTTATCAGGTACGTCCAGGGCTGGCTTGTACTTGAGTAGTAACTTGACTGCTTCTAATTGGTTGTTACCTGCTGCTAAATGCAATGCTGACTTTCTTCTTCTTTCTAAAATATTCAAAGTGTATAATAATTTAAATACAATCTGAATAATGCAAAAACAGGGTTGGTATGCACTGGTTGATACAAATATATGGTTGGGGATTTGAACTTATAAATAAGTGCAATTCTTAGACCCCTAACCCTAGACCTTTCTCACACAGCAGCCATAATATTGAAAAACATATGTACAACTAGTTGTCACATGTAAATCTAATCCTTCTCTCCTTGGCACTAACATCCAAATAATTTGTTTTAGTTATTCCCATCACTGGTTTGTTTGAGTTGAAATGCTCCCTTAATGTACTGTACATGTATATGTATAGCTTTTGGTAATAACACATGGCATGAAATATCTTCTTGTTAGCAAATTAGCAGTGCTAAAATTTCTCTATTGGTTGGTATCATAATACTATAAGACTCATATTTTATGGTAAATTAGAAGTTATTTCAGAAATAAAAGTCCAAGGAGTTTCAGGACAAGAATGAAAGATATCAAATGCTCAAGTAGAAGGGGAATGGGTCACACCATTGAGTATGTCTTCAATGTTTAGCTAACATTAAGGCATACAGCAATGAATCCTACCTAGCATATCAATGTCAGCTCCCTCTTGGAGAAGAAATTCAACACAATCTAAATGGCCTTCTCTTGCAGCCATATGAAGACCAGTTTCTCCTGATCTTGCATTACACACATTTGGTTGGAGCTTTTTTTTAGTGTATATTAATTTTGCCTAAATAGAATAAAAGATTTGAAGAATATATAGAGTAAATAAAGAACAGTACAACGAAAATCTGATGCAAGACATGCTTATATCACAGTAATTAACTTATGCACCAGTTCAATGGAAACTCCAGCCCTCCTACCCCAACCTGTGCATGACCAGGGACTTGGGATTGACATGTGGGAAAATGGCGAAAAAAACCCTCATTCCTGGGGCAATGTCACTGATCTAATTTCCTCCATATTCTCCTCTGTTGGCAGTTTAAATGGCTCCAGTCAAGAGACGCGGGAAGCCTCTGCTTGCAGAGCTTCAAGACAAATATTTCCCCATGTTTGTAGTTCAGGTTCAGTGGTTTTGGGATTTCCATTGACTGGTGCATAGCTTTATATTTAATAATCTGCAGTTTAACTTGAATTCAAGGTAAATATGAAAGTCATATATAGTAATAACTAATAAATATCCCTATTACTTAAGAAATTAGGATCGGAGTTGTACAACATGTTAAAATACAAGTGCTTACCCTTTCTAGATCTCCTTCTTTCATGGCATCCAAGAATTGCTGCAGTCCAGTTTCATTTGGGCTGTTCAAAACACTAGATAAAGGACGTTGCTGACGACCTAAATAGTTATCGAGGAAATTCTCATAATTCTGTTCTTGCTGCATGGTGGGTTAATCTTGTTTTAAAGTTGAGTTGACTTCAAGAATATTAAGCTAAATTACATAAGCTTAAGCTTAAGTTAATAATCAAGCCTATGTTCGTGACTCTTCTCTACAGTTCATTGAAAACAGCTTAAGTTCTTGAAAAAAAGACAAAAAATGACGGTTTGACACGAATCCTAACGCAATAAGAATACTAAAAATACGTCTCCTGGCAAAATCGAATGTCAAATTTCTAGAGTTATTAGAAAATTTATACCAAGAAAAAATATTGAGTCTTTACGAAGTTTTTCTTCTCTAGTGGACAACCTCTGGATCGAATAATAGAGGGCTCATGAGTGTTTTTACTTGACCAAATATGGTAGTAAACGGAAAAGTTATTTCGAATCTAATTTCCACAGGCAGCTCAACTATATGGGACAGGGTGGAGGAAAGAACTAAATGAACTAGTCATACTTATCAGTAACGGAATTGAGACCTAGCTTTCGTTCTTAAAAAGGAATCTGAATGTGCCAACGAAGTGAGGAGATTTAAAAGGGAGTATTAGCAAGAGTGAGGCTTTGAGGATTCAATTTGATTGATCATTGAGTTGTTTTCTGTAACTAATGTGTCAGCAGCCAATTCGTCGTGCCACATAATTAGAAGAAACTCACGACGAGACAGTTCCCATTGACTAATTTCACATCCTCCATAATGCTTTGCGTTTTGGGGGCAACTGGAAAGAAAATTGTTCGAAAATTCAAAACTTTTCATACAGATGTTGAG
>WUAP02128988.1:1434-14278 GCA_015163945.2 Stichodactyla helianthus | reverse complement strand
AAAAAAACCTGACACCAGATCCGAAAACCTGACTCAAAAAATCTGACTCAAAAACCTGACACTAGCTTCACTTTGGTGCACGGAAGAATATTATTTTCGGCGATATTACTGAGATATCTCAATTTCAACGGCCGTCATTTTGATTCGTCTTTTTCTGCTGACCCCTAATTGCGCTGAAACGTACCAGCCCTGAAGCTGCGAGACACTAAAGAACCAAGCAAGCCTCACTTCTCACCCCTTCGGGGCTCGCACGAGAAATAGATGCCAGCGTTCAATAATGGTCAGCGGAATAAGACGAATCACGGCATTCTACCGCGCTCCCTTGTTGTGAAAATAAACTTTTAACCTACAAAAAAAAAGTTCAGAAAAGAAATTTCGCACGAAGCCTCGCCTCTCTGCATCATTTTTGAGAACTCGGAAGTAGGCTATTACCACTACGTTTTCTTGAATTCAAATCTGATAACGATTTGATATTATTAGTTGCAGTATGTAAAGATACAAACACGATCCAATGTCCGTTGTGGGCCAAGAAGGGAGAATGTGAAAAGAATAAGAAATATATGCATAAATATTGTGCAAAGAGCTGTGGGATCTGCAAAGGTAAAATGAAATTAAAGCGAGGTACTAAGGGTTTTATTTTTTTGGATTACAAATCGCATAAGATAGAATGTATAAGAAGAAAAAATGCCCCTTTATGCCTGACCTTTTTTTGAAAAAGTCTGTGATAGGAAAGTAGGGTTACCCTAGTAATAGGGCTATCCTAGCGTCTATACATTTTCTCTTATCAAGAGAAAATGAGGTGAGAGAAGGTATCCCTAGTACTGGGTTCTTTACCCATCATATCAGCCCTTCGTTCTATTTTTAGGTTGGTATTTATTTTGAGAATGGAACATGATTGGTCTTGTTCTAAAATTAGAACGAAGGGCTGATATGATGGGGTACCAGGGATTCCTTCTCTTCCCTCATTTTCTCTTGCTATTATTTATTCTAACGCCTTTACAAGCGCACCCTGGTTACCCTACTGCTAGGGTTACACTGTCTGTTTGATAGGGAAAACTTTCTGCCCGGGTTAAGTTTCCCCTTTGTAAAGTCGTTAGCTAGGGATAATCCGCCTTCACGGGACAACTTTTACTAGTTCTCAGACCTCCTGTAGCACAAATCAACAAACGTCCATCATGACGGAACAAGGTTTACCCCGGGCACTAGGGCTACCCTACTTATATTTTTCCCTTGTAAAGCCGAGCTATCTATTGACCCTAGCTGGCGGGTAACCCTAGTACTAGGGTTACCCTCCCTCCTTGTAAAGCGGGCCTTAGACTTTAGGGCCACTTAAGTGCCCCTGACCCTTCAGACAATATTCTCAGACTGATTCTGCATGGGGTCAGCTGTTCAATGACCGAAAAAAAAATGAATAAATCTTTCTTCATATTCAAATAACAAGACTCCTTTAAAAATGCCAAGACAATGGTGAAAATTAGCATGAAAAAAAGCTACAAAAAGAGATTTCTGGAAGTGTAGGTGTAAAACCTCATTATGCTTGATGCTTCCGACTTCGATAGGCCATTTCCGAAAATACAAGAAGCGCCCAACCATTTTTATAGTATTAGTGTGTCGCAGAGAAGTACACTGCATTACACAACACTAGTCTAGTGCTGTTTAGTGCAGTCCAGTGCAGCCCAGGGTAGGGTAATGCAGTGTATAGCACCATAAGAAATTCACTTCAGGACCATAACAATAGGGAGTGATTCCTGTATTATGAAAACTGCATTTCCGAGCTGTCATAAAATGTTGCGTGAAGGCTAGGCCTCGTGTTATATCACGCTTTGTGGCATGAAACGACTGACTTGTTCTGTTTTCACTCTTCTCTCTGACTTGTTTGCAGTTCAAAAATCAAAATAATGTCAGCCGTTCCGTGACACCAAGCTTGATATAGCACGACAAAACCTCGTCTCTTCATATATCATTTTCGAGAACTCGGAAGTAGGCTATTATGACTATGTTTTTTTTTTTGTTTGTTTGTTTGTTTGTTTGTGTTTTTTTTTTTTTTTTTTTTTTTTTTTTTTTTTTTTTTTTTTTAATGTGCATTGGCGCTCATCCCACGGGCTTGGTCTATACAAGCACGAAAAAAAACCTCGACCACTATATCCCTCCATCCGGACCTCACGCTTGGCCAATAACCACCACTTATTATATAGCAAGGTAATTTCACGCGTTCTCATTGGCCAATGTGCGGTCCATAACTTAAGGTACAGACCACCAACCCTATTTTTGCGTTCGCCTTGCCGTATAATAAACATCTTATTAACCTTTCTTGCTTGGTCCGTACGTAAGTTATGGAACCTGGTTTTTCCCCACTTTTTTATAGGCTGCGCGCTACGCGCTTCGGCCATAAGGCAATGGGAAAAAACTCGGTCCGTAATTTACACGGTACGGCCTTCGCGTTCGGTTAATAAGAGGTACGGTATGTATAGTGAAAGACTCAGTATAAAGAGAAAAAACGAGAATTAATCAACATTTAACCCGAGAAACTAAGGCGATGGTTTTTTTTTTTAATAGTTATATTTGAAATTAAATAAAGTCGACGTTCAAAAAAATGGCCGACTTGTTTACTAGTTCATGAATTAAAAATTAGTTCCAGTCCTGATATCACATAAAGACTTAATAAACTTAACTTGGAGCTCTTACTAAATAATATATGGAAGTGGTATGGCAGTTCTGCATTTAGCAACTGAATAATTGAAAAATATCGATGTTTTTAATTTTAAGTTTCTGAGATGTTTCGTCGGCCTATCTGAGTTCAAACTAGCTCTGTGTAAGCATGCATTAGACTCGGTAAAAGCTACTTAGATGTACATTAGAGTATTCTTTAATATCTGCTCTCATGCTTAGAGTGTGCGGCTATTATTATCTACGGCGCACGTTCTGAGTATCACGTTCCAAGGCGGCGTGCAGGCAGACAGGCGGGTTGACATATTAATCTAGAAATTAATAAAATCAAAACATGTACAGTATATAATATACACAAATGCGTGAATACACGGATCGCGAATGTCGGCGTCGTCTTTCATGTGGGGTAGAATCTTAAGTCCAATCGGGCATACGTTATAAATATTTGTACGTGCTAGTTTACTTTGAAAGCATATTTTATACATAAACATTGTTTGCAGGCGACATACGAAGTCAAAACTGTATATAAACAATTTAAATGAAGCACTACCACTCGTCTTCTACACTGTCACTGTCGGCTTCATGCCCGATTGGACTTTGAATTCTATCCCACATGAAAGACGACGCCGACATTCGCGATCCGTGTATGGAAAATTCATGATTGATTTCGTAACACGCTTCCTCCAAGTGATCTTGACGTGATCAGCGCGTGCGCGATGAAGTTCTTTATTATTGCGCGCCCTCCACTTAGGCCCAGTTCAGGCATCGAATTTTAGCACGGCAAAAATTCGATGTCTGAACTGGGCCTAACTGTGTTGGATCGGTTCAAATTTACTACCATAGGAAGCTAATTATCTTTCCTTTTGTAAACCATTGTTAATCGCGCTACAGCTCGCCTAGTTTCTAGGGGTTTCTAATTTTATCGGCGTAGCATGTCAGTAACGCTCTAGCTAATGCATCGACAAGCAACCAGTTAATCAGCGCGAAGTGAACATGCACAACTTGTTAGCGTCACCCCGAGGGGGGGGGGGGGGAAATGGTACACAAATGCAAACCTGACCGGGGTAGGGTGACCTTTGTTTTCTCCATCCCGGAGAAAACAACTTAATATTTGGAAAAAGTCTTTAATAATTTTAAAAGCTCCATGAAAAGCTATTGAACTAAGATATTTGATGGTTTAGAGATAGTTCTCTAATAACTTGAAAGCTCCAAAACAATTTTTAAATTAATTAAAATAACAACCGCAAAGGTACCCCTCCCTACCACAATCTTTTGCGGTGATGATTTCATGGGCTTACTATCTGTATCTCGTTCCTTTGAAGAAGAAGCGAACTTCCAGCCCGCGGTATGTTGATATTTTCCACTTCAAATCCTTATTACAAGCTTTCGGTTCTCCTAGAAACGCAGTTGAAGCAATTTGAGCAGTTCCTTTGGGTTGTTTATAAGAAAGTGAAATGGCGGGACTTCGAATATTCAGGCTTGTTTGGTTAGCGTTCGCCGTTGTTTATTGTGCTAACATCAATATGTTTGACTCTAAAGACACTTCAAAAATATCCTATCTGTTTCGAAGATATAGCAAGCAAATGTCGAAGTTTTTTATGAATAAGGCCAAGCGATAGTATCGAAGGGAATAATTGTTGTGCATTGGTTTATTTACCTTCTACCAAGTACTAAAACTTGAATAATTATAAGGCAAAGGTCGAGAATGAATTTCCACTCTTTGTTCCGTGATATACTATAAAGTAAGCACTTTAGGGACAAAGTAAAACATATATAGACGTTTCATTTATACTCTAGTTAGACCATTTTAATTTTTTTTCATGCCAAATTTATTTCGCCAAAATACAAGCTTTAGGTTTTCCCTGCAGTCAGTTTAGATTTCTGCGCAATGCCGCATTGCAGATATGCACGGGCTCAATGCCAACAAGTTTAGAGATTTGTCATGCAGGCCTGGTTACAAAAAAAATAGCTAGCTGTCATTACGTTCGAGAGATCCAGTTGTTTGATAATATTGTCTGAATGACAACGAAACGTTGTCTTCAACAACAACTTCAGATAAATAACATCTCATGATGATCACATGCAGTCCAGCTTTATGCGATCGTCGACGTTGGTCTTTTCTTCCTTTCTTTCTTTTCTTTTCTTTTCTTTTCTTTTCTTTTCTTATTTATACGAATGACGTAGCACTAATCATATGGGGCAAATCATTGGCGTTTTAATTATCTTTGAAATGGCGGTCTTGTCTCAAGAATGACGAACGTCGCATGGATGGAAACGAGGCAAGTAATATTTGTAAACAAAGATGGCCGCCAGCTTAGGGGAAACCTACCGACAACGGCTGAGAGACACCTAAAATATTTGAGTTTTTAATCAAGCTATATTAAAACGTAGGAATTGAAAAGGAAAGGTAGTGTTCTGCTAGGTTGAGAATAATTTTGATTGAAAGTCCTATATTCGACGCTTTTATCCATTACACTCAAACGATCGTTTTACTATACTCACCGTTTTCGCACTTCTCAAGCAGCAATACTGGGTTCGCTAGCATGGTGGACACAGAAGAAATGACATGGATATCCACATGGATATCACCTCAAGATGGCCACTATTTTGCCTCTCAATTAGTCGTAGTACCGTCACGGAGAACTCCAAAATAACTGGTCCGATATCCACACACAAAGAAGCTTACGAACGTCTCGGTTTGAGTGATTTATTGATGGTTCATTGCGGAGAAGGAAGCATGGGTTGTGTGTGCTATCAACACACCGCCTCACACCGCTGTGGTCAGGGGTTCATTACTCAGACTCGCTTGATCACGTGTTAGTGAATTACTTGCTGGTTGTCACCTGTGCCTTTAAGGTATTTCTCTGACTTCTCCGGTTTTTCTCCTTCCGCAAAAATCAACTTCTAAAATCCAATTCCACCATTATGGAACGAGGGCCACAGGTTTGTTAGCTCATAGCATTACGTATTTTTAGTGTGTGTTTGTGTTTGCTTGTTTGTTTGCTTTGTTGTTGTTGCTGTTGTTGTTTTTCATAGGGATGGCGGTATATTGGTGGTACAAATAAATTTATGGACCTAGTGGGAACTGAGAGATAGAGACCCGGCTCATTGTCTATTTTGATTTCCTTGTAAACTTTTCTCAAAACACAGAAGGTGCACCGTGTAGTATCAACACACATTAAGAGAGCCATGACATTTTTATACCTTTGCTTCAGAGCTTTAAGAATGAATGGTCTCTTTAAAAAGACCTTTTCGCTTGTCTTGACAATTGAGTCAAATTGAAGCATCTGTTTAAGACGCCCTCAAGGTACGGGGATGCATGACTGACTGAGGTTCAGTGTAACTGTCAAAGTTGGACAATGAAAATCCGACAGTTCGCGGAGAAAGATCTATGAAGACCAATGAAACTGCCGGAAAAGAGAATTGTAAAAACCATTTGGACTTGAAAGCTTAAATTAAACTAGTTACCCGTGTACAATAGATATTTATGCTAGCATTGCCACTGAGAAGCTGGCAGATTGGCAGGTCAGTGATTATTCTTTAGCCAAAGAGGGCCTAAATATAAGCTTAGTGTTTGAGGGTCATTCTTAGAATGTCACCTCTTGACCAATGAGATGATATGCAACAAGGGCTCAGGCACTTTTCTCTTTATTGACGATCTCATAATAGTTCAGCACTTTTCTACTCTGGAACGGATAATAACTTAAGATAAAAGGGCTTTTTGTATCTTAGTCTAATCGGAAACAAAGCATTGTTTGGATGTAAAATGTCTGGTAGCTTTCCCTTGCAGCACTAAATGACGTGGTCAATTATTGATATATATGCTGATTTTATACTCGGGTGGGGGGGGGTCTTGGCCTGGGATCTGATGGGGTGTCCCGCCAGAACCCCTAAAATCCTATTTAAGACAGCAAAATCTCGAAAACCCATACCCTGTTTAAGACACAATGGTAAATTATAGACCCTATTCAAGACTGAAGGGAAAATCGTATACCCTATGTAAGACATCTAATATTATTCATTTAAAGCCACTTTATATCGATTTTTGTACAAAATTTAAATTTTATTATTTATAGAAAGCTAAACATCAAGCATGAAATTCATCACGTAGTGCTTTGGAACGATGCTATCATAAACACTACTACAACACAAACGCTTTTCATATTTATTTTCACGTTAGTCAAATATCACTACCCTGTATAAGACAGTGTTGATAAGAAAATTAATACCCTATTTAAGACATCTTAAGGTAAAATGTATACCCTCGGTCTAACACCAGAAGCTCAAAAACCATACCCTGACTGGCGGCCGCACATACCCGTATAGCAAATACGCCTATTTCAAAAATCGTTGTCGCAGCTGAAGGCAACAGTCAACACTCCAAGACTGCAAAGGATTTCGGTAATGTTTTTCAAAATTTATTCATCTAGAGCATATTTTGGTTGCACGCATTTGTGACATATATTTCTGGCAAGCTGCAGTGGTAGTTCAGGTGTTCAACCGAATATTTTGGAAAATACCAAGTACTGCAAACATGATTTATAAGAAAAATTACCGAAATCCTTTGCGGCCTTGGAGTGTTGACTGTTGCTTCGGCTGCGACAACGATTTTTGAAATAGGTGTATATGGGAGTACCCCCACCCCGGGAGTTTATAGGTAAATCATATGTCAGAGGATATCCAATTCCAACCCAAGCGTAAATCCATAGATTGATCGTTGATTCTTCAAGAGACGAATTACAAGACCGATGAGATAGCGGCGAAAGGAAAGGAATGGTAACTACACTGTTCTGTGTCAGTACGAATTGTTTATACATCCATTATACACGTAAAGCTTTGCATAAAGTCTGTTTTTTGAATTATTTATTTTTCGTAATTATTTCAGTGAGTCGATAAAACGATCCTGCACGACACGCGATCACTGTGAATAATTATAAAATTTAAACGAAAAAAAACCCAAACAAACAAAGGGGAAAAAAAGGACAACATCATATGATTCTATTCAGACTGGTGTCATATTAAGAAAACGCTCCGCTGTCTTTAAAACATCATGGTATTTATATTTGTAGAATATGGTTTATTTTTAACTCTTCTTTTCCATCAAAAGCCGCAAGTCATCGTTTAGCAATTAATATAAAATCGAACTTGTAAAATATCCGCTAGAAATACGGTAGTCTATTTATTGACAACGTTGTTTCCAAGGAAACAAAGCAGTGCTAGATTATAGTATTTGGAGGTTTTAAGCATTATGTTTTTTAAAACCATGGATTTTAGCCGTTTATATTCCTTTGGTTATATAAAGATTTTTTACTAGCACGGAAAACAAACGATCGCACCAAGAATAGAAACACTCGTCAAACCAGTTTCTCATGACGCCAGTGTGTGTAATTTTTTTTTTTTTTTTTTTTTTCAGTTGAAATCTCACGCTGTACCAAATTCCAAGCCTTCTTATTTGTTTATCAACAGAAAAATCTAGTCACCTGGTAGCTAATCAAGTTTTTCAGCATTCCTCTCGCTCTAGTCTCTCTCCCTCTCTCGCCTTTGTTTTTGTGCGTTAGCTCAAAGTGTTTTTTTTTTTTTTTCGTGATTCCTTGCAGAGCTAAAGCGGATTACTATTCAATCGATCCTACATTATGTAAGTTAACGTTTTGTCTAGAATGAAGCATTTATGGTTCTTTGAAATTTCGGTCCAGCTTATCAAAATAGTATCACTTGCTAAGAATAAATCTAAGGTAACGGCAGCAGGATAATACTAACTACACAAAACCATCACCGGCTGATTTGACGTGACAGACTTCATTAACAATTTAAGAGAGGAAAGATCGAGTCTTTGGAGCTCTATCTAACAGCCGTATTTTTTCTAAGTCGAAATATTGCGTTAGTAAGTCCTCATTTAGGTTTTATAATGTGAACTCTTATCTATATTTTGTGTGTAAACTGCACTTTATCTGTTGATTAGGGAAAAAGATGTCCTCGACTCTTTAAAAGCCTTTGCGGCATTCGAGCTTGAGGCTGATGCGGAAATCAGGTTGAGCTAAGGTCGTCATTCCTTACGATGGTTTTGGTAATTCCAAACAACCAAGTGCTTCTTTTTTTAGCTGCCATAATTCTTAAGTTATCGACAGTACAGACAAACCTACAGCAAGGTAAGCATCCTGGAAACATTTTGAATTTTATTTTGTTTGATTTTGGTAAAGGAATAGCATTATAAACATTTGTATAGTGCTGAAATGTCTTACGTCGCTTTGGCAACGCCAGGTTTTTTGTATGACTACGTAGTGTTGGAATATTTGAGGACTTCCAGTAGAATTAATGATAGACAAAGCGTTCCTCCAGTACATGAGAACGAAAAAAATAAAATAAAAAACATTGTTGAAATGTAATGAAAAGTTTAATATACAGAACTGCGCTGCATTCTTGTATTATTTCAATTGAAATGAAGCAAATAAAGGGCAAAAATATTTAAAGCAAACAACCCGTATTTCCTCATGAGTACTAGTTCCTGGTTGTACAGTAAATTAAGGGATATACTACGAAATTGCTTTCTTTCAAATATCGCGAAATTGTATACAATAAAATATTGAGAAACAAAAAAAAAAACAAAAAAAAAAAAAACTGAACGGAATTATAATGACCAATGGACCAAGGAAAATAAGATCAAGCCCCGCTGGAATACAAAATATCTAAGTCTGTCATTCAAATAGCAAAGCGGGCTGTATTGGTGACTTGCTGTGTAAAAAAAGATAGTATAATCTTGTCCGACGGTATTCATTTCAAGCAAAATATGCATGTACGTGCATAGAATTAGCGGGGAAAATGCTCAAAACAAGCTGAATAATGTATTGCTCAGTGTAAGGAGCCGTTAAACGACAATTTCAGTTTTAATGATCAAACCCCCTTTTTTCACTATTATGTTGTCAATATTAATTTTTAAGATCTCAGTGTCGTCCAGTGTAGGATTCATAATAATAAAGGCAAAAAAAAAAAAAAAAAAAAAAACAATCTTAATGAAGACTTTTTTTGGCGGAGTTTCGATTTTCAAAATGCATTCCTTACATTAAAAAAGCTCCTGTCAGTTTAGACTGACGAGCAGCATAATCGAAAGGTAGGACTCAATCTGATAAGAACTACATTAGCAATGCAGCTGATGTTAACACGATTATTCTCGTTCTTCTTTTCATGATCAAGTTATTAAAGCAGAATATATGTGAACTGCAAGAATAGGGAAACGAGGAAAATAAATTAAAAACAGAAACGAAAAAGAAAGGAATGACGATCAAAAACCATCGATACAATTAAATAGAAACAATTTTGACTAAAGTTTCACACCTGTCAAGGCAGCACTGGATTGTATTTTAAAGACATTTGTTTTATAATTCTTAAAATATTCTCTATTTCCTTTGCCAGATTATTTTTTTCATTTATCGTACAGGACGTTACTTTAATGAATATTCAGTCTATCATCATGATGGTGAAACTGTTGTTATCATTTTCGAGAGCAACTCTTTCAATAAATATCAACCTACTTCACTAGCTTGGCTGATATCTTGAAATAATGACACAAAGAGAATAGAAAATCCTATAGTATTTTTTCCTTTTCTTCTGAACTGAATTTAGTGGTTGGTTAAGAAAGAAAACCATTCTGCGCATGCTCAATCATAGTCCTGTTTTCTCCCAATATTTACACATCGCTGTTGTTTTCATTCTAATCCCTAAATCGTCGTTAAGAGACCATACTGTGAATGTTCAATATTTTATGATTTAGTGTTATCATTTTGAATACAATTATTGGCGTGCGCAATTCTCTGTGTATATGATATTACATGTAAAGATCATCAGTCAGACATATGGGCCGCCAACTCGAGGAATACACAACCGGTTCAGAAATATTCAGTCTAATCATTCGAGTCTTCGATTAGCCTAGTCGCTGGTTTTAAATGTAATATCCACGACTGTCTATATGTTCAGGTTTTCACGATTTTATCTCCATTTTCTAAGATAACAATTCCAGTTTTAATTAATCACTTGTATGGTATTCTTGAAGGCTACGTTTGGCAGCAGGGAAGGGCCTGACTTAAGGATAACTGCTTCCGATCTAGCTGCTTATACAGACACACCGAAACGGACAGAGACGAACAGGGCTAGGGCTAGATCTTATTTATTGGACCATCTGATAAGCCACTTCAACTAGAGGGGATATTTATATCATTATCACAGAGCTCTAGTATGAGTGATGGCCGATTTAATTAATAACCGTTTGTGATTAGCTGGAGTGTGGACTGTACGTATCTATATATGACAGAGATAGTCCAACTGTAGGTAATTTTTGATCGCTGATACTTTATCGATTCGATCGATTGTTTCAAACATATTGAGAAAGATTCACTGCAGGTGTACAGGCAATATACGTTCCCAAAATGCAAAAAAGACTCGTCAGGGAGAATCCCCCGCCAGGGGTTGCGTGCAGTCTGTGTTCCGCTTAAGATAAATAGAGCTAATCGCACGATATTTTTTAATTCGATGAATCAATTTTTTGTCATACACTTTCCATTGTGATGGATAACGGCCAGTATCATCGGTCAAGACTTAATTCAGTTACTGAGAACCTTTGATAAAAGAGGAAATGACAGAAGCAGCTTGCTTTAGGAGTCTGCACGAAATATTATACAAGCATCATCATCATCATCATCATAATAATAATAATAATAATAGCTAAAAGCTAAATCCTACCCACGCCGAGTGACGTATAGGGAGGCGCCTATCTCCGTTTCCATAGCCCTAAGGCCACACGGCTACATAGGCAGTGAAAGCCACAGCAGGAGGCCGGTCTGCTGGTGGCCCCGTGTGTTTAACTTCCATACTCCATACCATTTATACTGAGTACCAAGCTGGTAGGCAGTATGTTCCATTTTTAACGTCTTTGGTATGACGCGGCCGGGGCTCGAACCCGCGACCTCCCAGTCATGAGGCGGATACTCTACCACTAGGCCACATGACTGGTTAATATAATAATAATAATAATAATAATAATAATAATAATAATAATAAATCGTCAAAGCGTTCTATACCTATGATAAGTAAGGACGAAAGATATTGTATAGTGGACTTGTAATATACATAAGGAATGAGGACTACTAGAGACTATTGCAGCTTAGCTTAATCAAATCAAAGAATTCGAATAGAATGTCAATAATAATAATAATATATATATTAATAATAATAATAGTAGAATTAGTAGAAGTAATAGTAATAATCATAATCATAATCACAATATCACAATCATAATCATAATCACAATATCACAATCATAATCATAATCATAAGGAACGAAATGAATGAATGAGCGAAGGAAAGAACGAATTTAGTTTATAAGTATCAGCAGATCAATTTTCATTTCATTTTTCGAAGACAGAAATTCAACGATTTTAAAAGAATAAAACCAGCTACAATGATGATAATATAAACATGAAAACTGTTGTTCTATTTCTTCAGGTCTTTTTCCCGTTACTGACTGTGGAACTACGTACACTCGAGGCAATGGTACATTATCGACCCCCTCCCCGACAAACTACACGAGCAGCCTAAACTGTAAGTGGATAGTAGACACAAGAAATGAGAGTACCTCACGCCACCTTGAGCTAAGAGTACTGTACTTTGATGTAAGGGGAAGTATGCCGTACTGTGTGACTGGCAACTATGTAGAGGTGTTTATTGGTTGTGGCTATACATCAGTTGGTCGGTTTTGTGGTGTCAGTGTTTTACCTGTATTTTACTCTTCTGATGGCTGCATGGGTATTACGCTGCATTCACAAAGCGGGGACAGCAACTTCAGTGCAGCGTACAACTTGCGACCATTGGATAAAGGTAACCACCATATTTTAGCCCCACCCCCCAAGGGACCCTTTTGCTTTACGCGTAATGCTTTCCCAATTTATTCCCTTGAGTTTTGTTTCTTTGTTTCACGGTGACCCTTAAGAAGGTACATTGGATGACCAAAGGAAGAATTTTGTTTCCAAGTGAAATGTGAAAAATAAAGGTCTGACGTGCACTAGGCGACGAGTCGCAAGCACAAACTTTGGGAAACTTTTGGTTCGATTAGGTATATACTGAGATATATACTGAGATATATACTGAGATATATACTGAGATATATACTGAGATATATACTGAGATATAT
>WUAP02128977.1:0-14279 GCA_015163945.2 Stichodactyla helianthus | reverse complement strand
CTAGTCCGATGTGTTAACCACTACACCACAAGGACCAACCACGCTAGAAACGCAGCTGGACAATGTAATGTATGTGGTAACCGTAGGGGATCCCAGGGCGTTATTTTTCTCAATGGGTAAGCTGAACACCGTAAATTTGGGTACGCAGTATATATTAGAAATAAATGTAAAGTGAAATGTAGTGGTAGTGTGTGTGAGTGATAGTGCCCCCAATTAGTGCGAAAGCGCTAGAACGAATAGGCACTTAAATAAAGAGATTTAGATTTTTAAAGAGATTTTTAGATTTTAGATTTTAGAATTAAACGGATATCCAGTATGGTTTATTAAGAAAACGATCGATGAAGTAAAATTACAGCAAGAAAACCCACATGTTCAAGAAAAGACAAAAGAGCAAGAAGAGGAAATTAAAATGTATATGAATCTACCATACAAAGGACGAACCGGCTAGCGGCTCATAAAAATGTTAAAACTTTTGATTAATAGTAACACTCTATCTAATGTCAAGCCGTGTTTCACATATAGCAGTAAAAAACGTGCTTCAAGATTTCAAATAAAAGACAAAACAAAAAAAGAACATAAACATGATGTAGTCTACAAAGCAGTAGCCCCAACGAGAAGTGCGAAGCAACATACATTGGAGAAACAGCAAGAAGATTAAGTGAACGGGTAAAAGAACATAGTACACGGGACAGAAACTCTGCTTTATTCAAACATATTCAGAGCAGCGGGCACCCTTCAATGAACATTGATGACTTTGAAATACTGAGCGAAGGACATGGCTATTACAGAAAAAGAAACATTATAGAGGCGCTATACAACAAAAGCCCTCATTAAATGAACAAGGTCAATCGATTCCCATACGACTGTTAAACTAAATATATTTGCATGTGAACTTAAATCAATGTAATTCTGATGATGGTCATCGGATGATGACCGAAATATTACTAGTAAAATGTTTAAAAAATGGCTTCTCGTTTTTACATTTCTAATTCGATTATATGCCCAAACAAATATTTTCAAGTTAGAATGAGTTTGAGAAGCCATATCAAAAACTCGTGCTTCGTGTTTCATCAGGGGATTCCAAAAACCTCGAAACAATAAAAGCACGAGGCCTACGGCCTCGTGCTTTCATCTGTTTCTCGGTGTTTGGAACCCCTGATGAAACACTCGCACTCGTTTTGATATATTACTTGAAATCTTTTGATTTGTTTGTAAAGGCGTTTTTGTCCTTACAAATAACGGTGTGAGATTCCTTGACTGTATTTTCTATACTGGCCTAATTATCGTGTTATCGATACCAGATTACTGATTCAGGCATATCTATCTGGAGACATATAACTAAAATCTATATCTATTTCCTAGTTCCCACCGGCGAATCGGCAATGCAGCCGCAAGCGAGTGCGGTTGCCAGTGATGCTATCAGAGTCACGTGGAACTCGCCCAGCTTACCCTATGGAATTATCGTCCGCTATCGAATCAAAACGTCCTCACAGCCGACTGGCAGTATATCACGAGAAACGAATGGAACCGATCGATCATTTGTTGTGACCAGTCTTTCTCCGTACAAGACGTATGAGTTCACTGTCGTGGCATGTAACAGTTATAGATGTACAAGAGAGAGTTCGTCTGCCTCTGCTAGAACCTTGCCATCAGGTAATGAATGTTTACTTCTCCTAAAAGAAAAAAATGAAATGGGGAATTAAATGAAATTGTTTCGTGCGGTTTAGGTAGAGGTCAGTCTGTGATGGGGTTTGGTTTTGAGAAAACAGTTATATTTGTGGGACGGGGGTGGGTGGGGTGGGGGATTGGGAGCTACAACTAAGAGGTTAGGTTAGGTACGTTTCTTTTTTTGGGAAAAGTGTTGGTTGCTTGGATTTGGGCTGGAAAAGTGTCAGTAATTGATTACAAGATGTTATGTGTCTTTCCCCGGCCTTGAGCAGATAAGGTAACTCACTGTTGACGCTGAAAACAACTCAACTCCTTTACTAATTACACACAGCCCACAGCCCAACCCAGCAATGAAACAGAACTTCCCTAAGAAAAACAACAACAACAGCAACAACAACAAAATGAGTTTATCATAAGATCCTAGAAAACGTCAGTCACCTAATTACTGTGGCTGTTTTGTTTATATAGGGACAAATCATGTTCGTAATAGACCTTTCTCTCGCGGCAGTCATATTTATGCCCATGAGAATTAGTTTATGTCCGACTAACTCGTTCTGAAGTGCTTGATTGCGAGGCTCGCCGAGCAAATGTTTTATTCAGCGTGGCCGCCGCGTGAGAAAAGCGATTATTACACATTTAGGATCGATATCCGTGTGATAAAATATAAAATATTTTTCTGTGTTATTATATCGACCCTAAATGTGCAATAAACAAATTATGACATGTTAAGAGCTTGATATCGTTTTTATTCACGAGTTTTCCCTCATATCGCGAAGGAGCGAGTCCGCGAGCTTGTGAGCGATATGATACGGAAACGAGTGAATAAACGATATCAAGCTCTTAACATGTGATAATCTCTATATATCATGCATTTTTAAATATTAGCCGAAAACATGCTAATAAATGTGATTATATTAAGACTAAATTGTTTCATTTATTTTATTGTTAATTCATTCTTTAAATTCAAGTTGTTATCCTATTTCAGCTCCTGAGGGGCAGGGTGCTCCTAATATAACCAGAACGAGTTCCTCCTCCATATCACTAACCTGGTCTCAACCACTGACCCCAAATGGACCTCTTCCACCATCATACAACGTTACTCGATCACCGGCTGCTTTCAATCAACCACCACAAGAAGTTACTGCTGGTGTACACTTTCCAGGACTTGGCTACTACAAATTCCCTGCACATTTTGTACCACCTGGGGCTTCCAACAAAATTGAGTTCCATTTTCGTACCAGGTATCCAGATGGATTAATACTTTTCCTGGCTTCAGCGGATGATTCACAAGAGGACTTCATTGCGATTGAGTTACGTGAAGGAAAGCCTTGGTTTATCTTTGACTGTCAAGATGGACCTGCTGCATTTACCGTTAGGAGTTCTTACCGATTTGACGATAACATGTGGCATCATTTAAAGGCAGAAAGAAGTAATGGACGTGGAACTTTGACGATTGACAGCACCTACAGTAACACTGGATCCAGTAACCCTCCCTCAACATTTATTAGCAAAAACACTGGAGTGTACATTGGTGGTCTTCCTTCTAACTTTGTGATAAGGAGGAAAGATTCAGGAGAAGCTGTCATTAACCGCCATAACTTTATTGGTTGTTTAAAGGAAGTCAAATCAGAAGGTAAGGAGCTTGATTGGACGGTGGCATTGGACAGGAAAGGAGTGGAACCAGAGGGAAATGCTTGTCCAGTAAATGGAAATACAACAGGAGTTCTTTTACGTGGCGGTGGTTTTATCGCAATTAAATCAGGGATTTTCACTGGTGGGGTTGTTTTTACTGTAGAACTATGGTTTCGTACTCAATTCAAGTCTGGATTGATAGTCTTTGCATATGGGCCTTCTTCACACATTGCCGTTCATATGTTGAATGGGAAAGCTAACGTCGAACTACTTGGAACTAACAATCAAACAAGTGTTTTGGCAAGCGATAAAGAACTGTGCGATGGTAAATGGCATCAATTTAGAATAACTGCAGTTAATGGGTTTAAGTTTATCATTTCTGTTGATGGGGAGAACAATATAATAGATCCAATCACTTATATTACGATCAGCTCAGATCTTTACATCGGTGGGGTCCCTGTGGAAGAGGAAGAAGTGGTCTCGAGAGCTAAAAATGCTGGAATTAATCCTCATGTTACGTTTGGTGGATGTATCAAGGAGTTAGCGACTTCTAGATCCATTTATTTAAACAAAAATGTAGTCAGTATGAGGAATGCGGACCTTGACGGTTGTGTGTCAGATGCTCGGGTCAATGCAAGTCTATCTGGAGGAGGAGGAACGTGTCGAGGACCTAGCAGTACGGACTTGGTTACTCTGACCACAACGCAATTCACAGATTCCACTGTTAAACCTTTTACAGGTAATTACTTTTATTTGTCCATTTTTATTGAAGTTTATCCTTTCCTATTTTTTCTGTTCTATCCTATTCCATCCCATCCTATCCCATCCCATCGCATCCTATTCCCTTCCATTCCATCCCTATTCTATCATGTCTTGTTCTGTTCTGTTTTATTTAATTTTTGTCGTGTGTGTTTTTTATTTTGCCTGGATTATTTTTTGGATAATTTTTTTTTTCCACTTTAGTTTAATAATGCTTATCGTTGTTTGCTCGCCATCCAACCCCATAACATAACGATGCTCCATAACATAACTTGTTTCTATATCCAGTATTTGTTCTGATATCATTCTTCTACAGACTATTTATACCGCGTTGAAAGTTTCCATCAAGGCACGACTGGTTCTGCTGAAAGTGCCCAGGTTTGGACACGAAGTGGGCAAGGAGGTAGGTCATAAGTATACTAAGTTGTACCGGTCGTTAACCCTTAATTTAAAACATTTTTTAGTTTCATTCTCATAGTCATGTCGATTTTTCAGCACCAACGGGTTTAGGTCCTCCTACGACTGTCACTCCACTCGATAATGGTCGCTCTGCTCTAGTCACGTGGAAACGTCCAGACAGAGCTAATGGCCTTATTATTAAGTATAATATAATAGCTCAGAAGCTGTTTGATGGATCAGAAGTGGTTTCCGAGGTCCAAGATACGGAAAACCTTGGTTCGACTGTGACTGGCCTGACACCATACACAGATTATGGTATTAGAATAACAGCATTCACACGAGGAGGGAATGCAACAGGACCTGCCGTCAACACTACAACAAAGCAAGCAGGTTAGTCGTAAGAACTAGATTTTTCCCCTTATTCCGTTATTACAAATGACTTGCCTAAAACCACTTTTCATTGATTATTATTTGTTTATTTTTATTTGCAAAATTCCGGTTTCGAAGTCTGTTTTTCGGGGTTAGCCGCATAGATAAATTAGTTAAGATTATTTACGTGTTTCAGTGATTGGTTCGTAGAATTTCAAATAAATTCTTTTTATTGTTGACTAATAGACCTTTTCGGATTGGGCGTAATGTTTTCCCCCTTCAGACCACGTGTCATTCCCCTGGGTTTTATTTCTTTGTTTAATGGAACGATCGAGAAGATGCATTAATATGGATGTACCTCAAAGAATCTTATTCCCAAGAGGATGACACATGGTCCGAAATGGGATAACATTACGTCACAGCCGAAAAGGCCTATTGTGCATTAGTGCTTCGTTTATATTAATATATCCTTTATACCAAGGTGATCTCACTAGGAAGCGCGCAAAGGATTATTTGTCAAAGCCAACAGTTTCTAATACCAGGATCAATACCGGCACATCTCAACGATTTCATTGGAACGACAAATAAACCTCGAGAACCTTGAAAACGAAACATAAATCTCAGATTACGATAAACTTTTGCTTTCTTTTGTATAATTCCATCTTGAAAGACGCCATTTTTAAATTAATAGTGGAACTTTTCACGTTGCGACAAAAATGATTCTGATTGGTTAAAACTAGCCGGAAGTGCGCTTGGAGATCACCTGGTATTTGTGATTGGAATATTTTGACACATAAATGAGGCTAACCCTGCAGAAATCAGTTTGTAATCAAGGAAGTCAGCGTTATTTGGCGTATTCAAAAAAAGTCTGAAATTGGGGGGCACGCCCAAACAAATTAACGAATCTTGATCTCTATACTAGCTCCAGAAGGTGTGCCTGTGCCAAACGCCAAGAGATTCCCGAGGACTCTTGTTCTTTCCTGGTCCCCACCTTCAAGTACAAATGGCATTATCACACGATATAACCTTACAATGGATTACACACTAGTCTACAGTGGCAGCAACCGTTATTTCAACATAACTGGTCTAAGTGTCTATACACGATACACTCTACAACTTGTCGCATGTACCAAAGTCGGATGTAGCTCTGGGCCTGACCACCCTGTTTATACAGGAGAGTTACCACCATCAGGACTCTCTATACCTACCTTGACTGTTCTGGGAAACGATTCCATCCGCGTCCAATGGGATCAACCCAAAGAACCCAACGGAGTAATTGTAAGATATGAGGTTCATATTTCAACCACTGAAGAACTTGGTCCCAACTACGGAAAGGTTTATAATGGCTCAAGAAGTGACTTAAGCGCTGATATTGATAACTTAGTAACAGGTACCCTGTATTATGTGCGGGTGAAGGCGTTTTCTGGTGGCGGAGGGACTTTTAGTAATGCCAGTTCTGCTCGTACGGTATCGGGTATTCCAAGTGATATTCCTGCTCCAAGAGTCACGGCATTGGATCCCTATTCTTTACACGTAGAAATCTTACCTCCTAGAAGACCGAATGGTATTATTACTCGCTACGAACTTTACCAAGATGAAAATCCAACACCAGTGATGAACTCTACCATACTTTCCAATTACACAGCTGCAGGACTTCACGTTTATAGTCTACACACGTTTTGGGTTAAAGCTTGCACAATTAAGGGATGTAATCCAGGGATGGTAGCACAAGCATATACTGGTGAATTACCTCCAAATGGTTCAATCCATCTGACTGCATCAGTTATTAGTGCAACCGAGGTACGAGCTAGATGGACCGCAGTAGCTAAACCGAATGGTAACCTAACCTATCATCTCATGATAAATGGACACTTCCTCATAGCGGGGTCCTCTATATTTGCAACAGAAATAAGAAATGAAAGTCGTCTAGGCCAACCAGATAAAGAATGGACGTACAAAGGACTTCTACCAGACAACAATTACGACTTTTGGGTTAATGCTTCAAATGCTGTCGGATATGTTTTGAGCAACAGCATCAGTGGTAAAACACCCGAGGCTGGTAAGCGTTTTGTTTTGCACATCCTTATTGAGGCTTTAATTTTGATTGTCTTTTTTTTCTGGATTATTGCAGCTCCTCAAGGTATCGTGGAGCCAATCGTCACCGTCCTAAGCTCGTCTGCTGTAAACGTGACATGGCAAGAGCCTTATCTTCCTAACGGAGTGTTAACCGGATACAAGCTGTACCAAAAAACAAAAAGCGACGAAAACGAAACTGTTATATACAGCGGTTTCACCAAATCCCAGGTCGTCACAGGACTAGAACCTTTTACTGTGTATCATTACCGTATTAGCGCTTCGACTGCACAGGGGGGTGGGTTTGGAAATTGGACATCCATTACCACTCATGAAGCTGGTTAGTACTTAATATTTTCAATACTTTCATGCAATTTTACTGCTGCTATACTTATTAGTAACACTCTTTTATCTTTTTCGCTCCTCAGTCCCAGGATCTTTAGATGCTCCTCGTCTGAACCCTGATTCAAAAGCAATGATTCTTGAGTGGGACCCTCCATCCAAACCTAATGGTATTATACGCCTCTATTCGATCTACATGAATGGGACTTTTTTACTGAATGTATCGGTTAATGCAGAAAGGTACCGTGTAACAGACCTGACTCCCTTTACTTGGTACGTTTTTGCGGTCAGTGCTTGTAATAGTGCAGGATGTAGGAGAAGCTCGTACTCGAAACCTTCGAGGACTTTAGAATCTGGTGAGTAAATTTGTTTCTTTTTCCTCTCTCTCTCTCTACCTACCTATCTACATATACCTAATTACCTACCTACCTACATGTACTTAATTACCTACGCCCCATCTATCAATCCACCTATCCACTTGCTCGTTAGTTTGTTGTGATGGGACTGAATTTTTCGCCCTCTCCAACATCATTCTATTTCAGAAAAAAACGTTTCTAACGATATTTCCTATTCCATTTCAGTACCATCAGGTCTTAGTAAGCCAATTCTTAGAACCCTATCACCAAGATCAGTTGAAATCCAATGGAGTGTCCCCAACGTCACAAATGGCATTATAATATACTACTCCATCGACCGTCGTAAGGCAGGGCAACAAACCCCCATCAACATAACAAATGTTCCTGCTTCTAGACCACGTGTGTACGTTGATGACACCGCACCGCCGTTTTCCTTTCTCGAGTACAGGGTAGTTGCTTACACTAGTAAAGGAGGTACACCGAGTCCGTACAGTAACATCACCACTGGAGAAGGCGGTAATTAATCTAATTTGTATTGCGCTTTTCATATTTTTCAACTCAGACAACTCTAAATTGGGCACGTGTTCTAGTAATTTGGCCTTCGTCCATCAAATTTACAACGGCCTGAATTAGTTATTAGGAAGTTTAAGATTGGACGGCTACGATTGACCGCGTCGTGCGAATATGAAGTAGACTGAATCGAGTACGCCAGTGTTCTAACGACTACACAGACGTACCTAACATCTCACTGTAATTACGGTGGCACATGTATTTCCAGACATGCGCATTGCAACTCATCCTAGACCACCGCGTTCACTCTTAGCCGTCTACCATAGCTTAAACTCCTTAATTTTTGGTTTACGAAGGCTTGAACTAACCTCGACGTTTAAGATTTGTCGAGAGCGCAGAAACTTACTAAATCTTTACAACGACTAAGGGACATTCTGACAATAATTTGAAAGCTATAGACCGATTAAGACATCCAACATTAGATGCCCAAGTGAAGAATCGTTACAGTTTTTTTATTATTTTATTTGAGTGCCTAGTCATTCTTGTCATTTCGCACTAATTGGTGCACTTTTCACTTCACCTCACATTTTCAGTTCCTATTTTTTTGGATGGAGAAAAACCGGAGAACCCGGAGAAAAGCCCTCGTGGCAAGGGAGAGAATAGCATACCAAAGCAAACTCAGTTCACAAGTGCATCCGCCGGAATCGAACTAGCGATCCTACTCGTTGGACTCACAAACTATACATTTTGTTGAGGTTTTTGAATTTCATAGTCGTTGAACTGCACGCTGTCGGCTGTAGCGACATATTCATCTTTGCCTTCATTAACATTCAACATCAGCTTTCATCTTTGTATTTCTCTTCTTCAGATCCTGAAGATATAAAGGCGCCAGTTGTTACTGCTTTGAGTGCTTTTGCTTTACGTATACGTTGGTCGGCACCAGGCATTTCAAATGGTTACCTCATCAATTACATTGTACGGGTTCTTGACACTGGAGCGAATTTTTCTATGAACAGCGCCTCTGTTTTTGAGTACAATGTAACTGGACTGAGACCCTATAAGCTGTACAGGTACACACTTCTTAGAGTTTTTCTTATGCTGTTTACGTTTTAAATGTTGATATAACTCTTGAGGGCGGCATGGGTAATAAAGCAGTGACGTGAAGTCCTCGCTTCTCTTCAGCTGATCTCAATTTGACGGCTTATAGAATTTTGAACACTGAGAACGCAAAGCATTTCTTTGCACTCAGCGGGTTTCAAAATACCGTTACCTTTTCTCAGTGACTTCTCTTATTTTCCGGTAAACTGAAATCAAAATCATATCTTTACTAAAAATATTTATATTTTATTTTCCCCAGCATTGTGGTCAGCGCCTGCACCATCGGTGGTTGCGGCAACAGTCCTTCAACTCAGATGCGAACACTTGCTGATAAGCCTTCAGGTCAGCCAGCGCCATCAGGCAAGGCCTTGTCTTCAATGTCCATACGCGTTGCTTGGGATCCACCCAGCGATCCCAATAGTCCTATTCAGAGATATGAGTTATATAGGAAAACTATAGAAGAACCAGTCAATCCTAACTTTACGACAGTAAGTGATTATGTAAAACTCTATTCTGGCATTGGTCGCACATTTGATGATACAGGACTTGGAATTTACTCACTGCAACGTTATAAGGTATGGTAAACGTTATTTTATTATATATAACTAAAATTATATATCATAAAGCCTTCAAATAAAATTCTATATGCTTTATATTTCACATGTGAAAAAGGCAATACGTCCAATCAGCGTCGCGTACAGCACTTCTCACATGTGAAAAATATTATTTATTATTTATCCAACTCTATAACGGCAACGTTCCGAGCTATTATTTGGCCACGAGAAGTCGGGACTTTGGTTTACCTTATTTATCGCAATATTGAATGTTCCATGACCCTCCTTTTTTATTAGATATCGGTCTATTAAGCTTGATGTAAACGATCTCAAAGTAGCTGGCCCGTAATCTTCTCCATCTTTTTTCCTTACTTCGATGCGAAAGACAGCTACAGCTCATTCAGGTCGTCGGTTTCAATGTCCTTCTCTGCTTGTTTTGTCTTCAAAACCTCTTGAAGCAAAGCAAGCTCTCTCGTTGTTTTACTTAAAGTATTTTTGTTTGTCTTTTTTTTCCGATAAACTCGTCAATTGAAGATTCTAGTGACACAAAGTAGCTCACCATGATTTGAAAATTTTCAAAAACAAACCGTGTTTTTGTCCGGGAAGCCATTCAAGTGTCATTTCTCATTCTCTGATTGGCTGAAGATTTCAATCCTTGATTCCGATTAGTTATATTTTTTACATGTGAAAAGTGCTGTACGCGACGCTGATTGGACTTATTGCCTTTTTTCACATGTGAAATATATAGCATATAGGATTTTATTTGAAGGCTTTATGATATAGAATTCTAGTTATATATATAATAAAACCGCCCTTACGTCGCACTTTCTATGGAGTTAAATCTCTATGAGACTTACGACCTTCTAATTGCTATAAGTTTGCTTTCGATTCTCGTTTCGATTTTTGGTCTGGTGGATGTTTCAAAAGATGAATGGCAAGTTTACTATGAGAAACTATTGGGATGAATGGGAATTGCAGACAGTGTTTACCCTGGCATTATTGTAAAATCATTTGTCAAAAATCGATGGATTTTTCCACGTGGTTTCGTGGTCTTTTTTTTATTGTTGTTATTAATTTTTTGTTGTCGTATTGTCAAAATTGTCGCATAAGGTTCCCAAAATGGATTCTTTGCTTGATCCGGACCTCTTCATCAGGAAGACGTTTATGAAAACACAGAACACATAACAATGTTTTCGAGTTCCTAGCCTTTAACTCTACTTTTATGTTTAGAATATGTAAACAATATTCTGCATGTAAAACCGTTTGCCTAGGTCGTCGTTTCCACATCAACTGGAGACTCAACAAGCCCCACAGCAGATCATCGGTCCGGACCAGCTTTCCCATTGGCTGGCCCTACAGTAAATGCGTCAGCCATCAACCACACTACTGTGCTAGTCACCTGGAATCCACCGGTTATCATTCTTTTGAGAGGTTCAGTGAAGATGTATACCATTTTCTACGAAAACGTCATCCCTAGTGTCGTCCATCAATTTGCCTCCGTACCAGGCACCCAGACAAATTTAGCCGTGACAGGACTGAAACCAAGTACAAACTATCGTTTTATGGTAAGAACATTTAATCTTTGTCCCCCAAACATAGACCACAGTTAACAGTTAGCATTGTTTTTCATGTTTATCACCTAGGTGACTCTTGACAACGCGGCTGGAAATTCAACAAGCGACCCGGTCGTTCAGCGGACACTCGATGGGGGTTCGTATATTTCTAAAACATTTTATTTTGTCTACAGCATTTGTAACTTGGTGTCTTGTAGTGCATAGAATCAATATTTTGCTATACTTTTTATTTGTTCTGATCTCACAGCTCCAGAGGGTTTTGCAGCACCTGCCCTTTACGCTAGAAGTAGTACAGAGATGCGAGTTAGCTGGATACCACCAACAACTCCCAACGGCAGGATTACTATTTATATTATTTACGCGTAAGTCTTAATTTCTTTTATGTTTATATATTAGTCTTTACTGTGGAGACAAAAGCAATGGCAGGAAAACAAAGAGAGGGAAAAAAAGAACGAAAAGAAAAAAGAAAGGAAGGAAGAAGGGAAGAAAGAAAGGCAAAGATCGAAAGGCAACAGCAGCAGAACAAAAATTGCGCAAGGACAAAAATTTTGAAAATTTTTTAGGTGTTTAAGCTATATTTATGGGTTTTTGAAAACATGATTCTGATTGAGCATTTTTATCAGACATAAATTTTTGCAAAGAAGGAATTCAGAACCTGTTCATGAAGCCAAACACTAACGTTGCCTATTGTTTATCCTTCATTTCATTTTGTTCTAGTAACGATAAACTACACGCTAATGCTAGTGCTAGTTCCACTCAAGTCATTCTTTCCTCCCTCGTGCCTTACACTGGGTACGCTATTAAGGTAAATGTTTTTTATGGAAGTGATGTTTGTTAAAATGCTTTGAAGCTTACCTTACAAAATAAATTTACAAAATAAGTAAAATCCCATTTTTCTCCCTGAGCCAGAGGGTTCATGATTGACCACTTTCCGGTGGCCAATCTTATATCAGTTCACTGGTCAAAACTAAAGAATTCAATTGAGACTGCAAGGTAATATCAAAGGATTAAAAAGAATCTTAAAAGAATTTATACCATCCAGCCTCGACTGAACGCTTCGTGTGTGACCAGTGAACCGGTGTATGGAAAGTTGATTAGAATAGACATTTTTAGCTTGGTATGCAAATTACCCGTTTCAGACCACGTGACATCCCCTTGGGAATTGTTCTTTTGTGATGAAAATGTTAAAATATTAACATATAAAAGAATCAACTCCCAAGAGTGACATCACGGGGTCTGAAATGGTAAACAAATAACGAAGCTAAAAAGGTGTATTAAAATTTAAAAATTGTTTGCTTTAGAAGGGATTTTTTCCTTTTTTTTCCAGAGCTTTTTGAGTGATGCGTATATTGATCATTTTATTTTTATATAATCTATCTTTGAAGGTTAAAGTGTGTACCGTGTACGCTTGTACAGAAAGCCCGCCCAGTTCTGAAACAACTCTGCCTGACGGTAATTATGACTCGATTCTTCCCCAAGATTACGTTTAAATAAATTAAGTGAAATATTTGAGTGCGATTCAAAATTCTGTCCTATTATTCTTTTACATGCAGACATTTATTCGGTGTGAAGTTGTGATTTATTTCTATTATGAAAAAATTGAGCAGCGCTTAAAGTATTGCGAGTGATTTTGTACTTTGTTCTTTTAGCTCCTGAAGGTCTCGCTCCTCCGAAGCTTAAGCCAGGGCCAAATTTCATGGATGTCAGTTGGAGTAAGTTGTACATTCAGAGTTAACGTTTTTAGATAATTTATGGCTAATGTTTGTCATGCGTTTTTCTTACAGGACCTCCATCGCGTCCAAACGGCATAATAGCAAAATATATGTTGTTCAGACGTAAAATATATAGCTGTCCGACCACCCCTCCCCCAGTAGCAAAATGCTCGTACATCGAGTGCAATATATCACAGGAGCTGTGTGGAAGGACATGTTTTAACCCGAGAGATAAGGTATCCCTATTCCTTAGTATATCAATGCGACATATATGTTTCTTCGTACATTAAAATAATTTTGAATGTGTTAGTGTATCATAAAAGAATGTAGTTCATTGCCCCAACTAATACAATAGCCAACCAATCACTGTAGCAGTGGTGTACCTAGTAGAATACATCTTGTCCCACATGAATACCTTCATAAACTGCCTGTTCTCTCTAAGGTTTCTTGCTTTACTTGAACTTGCTTTTCACATATTGAATATTTAAAAAATCATAAACAAATTACAAATCTGTGTGAGATCTCATGCAGTTGTGCAAATTTCTATCTGACTTCGTTTGGCTTGTGGAACGTAGCACCCTAAATATGAGATTGCATAGTGTTCAACCTTTTTTATTCTTCCTTCAGATTTGCTGCAGTGGTGTCCTATACCAAAGAGATCCCATCAATCCAAACAAGCAATGCTGTGGCACAGCCTACGTACCGAAAAACAACCCAGATGATGTATGCTGTGGAAACACCTTTCACATCAGGCAAAACGACGTCCAGTGTTGTTATGACAACTACATGCGTGTACCTTCTGGTAGTATCTGTTGTCGTCGAGTCGATGGTGGTGTTTTAGTTGGTTTAGGGGACAACTGCTGTGGTGATAGGCCATATTTCATAAATGGTAGCAAGGTTAGAAATTAGATCGTGTATGGTATGTTTCTTCAAGCAAATTTTCCTCGGAAAAAAAATTTCCAAGCTCCTGGAGGGATTATTCGAACCCACGACCTTCAGGTTGCTAGCCGATGCTCTAAACCACTGAGCTACAGGAACTCATGTGGGTTCGAATAATCCCGCCAGGAGCTCGGAAACATTTTCCGAGGAAAATTTGCTTGAAGAAACATACCATACACTAATCATTTACCAAGCAGCATAACATCCAAATACTTTCAGTAGAGACTAGTGAAAACTAGTTTAAGCTGCGTCGGTGTCTTGAATATAAAACAGTTGATAGATAAGATAAACTTG
>WUAP02128966.1:0-11970 GCA_015163945.2 Stichodactyla helianthus | reverse complement strand
AAAAAAAATAAAAGAATGATTGTGTTTTTATTTTTTTTGTTTTTGTGAGTATTGTGTTGGGGGGGGGGGGGGGGGGGGAGGGGGGGGGGGGGGGGGGGGGGGGGGGGGGGAAGGGCGAAAAGAAAATATAACGAATTAGTGATGTCATTAATAATCCTGTTCTGACTAATTTAATTTATACTTAAATTTATTTTAAAATTTAACCTTATGCAACCGTTGCTAAGAAAAGGTTCAGGAAATAGAAATCGTAAATAAGAAGACGACTTATAAATTTACTAAAAAAAATCTCACGCATGGCCCGTTTGGGGGGGGGGGGTCTGGTGCACCAATGGACGACCCCCTAATCCACCCCTGTTCCGCTGATTTATGGAATTGCCCTTCCATGAAACGACGATTCGCAAAATGGTCGCATTGCTAACAGGACATTGGATAAAGGTAATGGCATTTGTTTGTTTGGCAGTGCCAGGTTGGATAACGCGTTTGGGTGCTAAGGTGCTACTCGTAGGGCCCGAGCCATAGATGAATATGAGCACCAGACTCGACTTTCAAAAGAGGGTACGTTATTCAGGCAATACCTCAAGCACGAAATGGGTCCTTAATTGTAAGGTACAGAAACAAAGTGTAATAGCACGGACACTTGGGACGCAATGAAACACCCAAATTAGGAACCTGACAGAAGAACAGTTTCGGGATTACAAACCATCTACTGCAACTATGTAGGCAACTCTAAAACTGAGAAACTGCAATCCTTAGGTATTGTTGGATCTGCTTAAGGACGTTCGCGGGCATATCCAAATTAAATGAAAATTTTCTGAAATTTTGACAGTTGATAAAACAATATTAGACACACAACTAATCGTAAAAGTATTGGGGAATCGCCATTCATTCTAGTGAGTAAAATGACTTTGAAGTCGGTGATTTCGCGCCCATCATGAGCTGCGTGACAAGTTATCAAGAAACGAAAAAAAAAAAAAAAAAAAAATTTAGGCCAAAAACTCTTACACATCATTGTGGGAAAAGGTATTAGAATGACTTTGCTATTAATGAACTGCTCTTAGAAAGGGTATTAAAACTATTGGCGCTTTTTGCCGCTTTCGCGGGTCGAAAGGAAGCAGATAAAGTCACATTTCGCTGAGAAAAATAAATGAAATTCTTTTTAAAAAACTGAAAGAATGCTCATCTCTAAAATTTCTTTAAGTATATATATGTAATAAAAATGGGGGGTCACCATTTGATTTTTGAGAGATATTTAATATCAAAGTCTTAGTCATTTACTTAGACATACGGCGCACGAAAACTTTTCAAAACAAGCGTTATCCGTTGTTTTTCTCTGTTTTCTTAGCTTATAAATCAAAGCCTTGACAGCTCAACACTTTCTTTTTTTATCATTTTTCCACTTCTAGATGATTTTTACGCATTTTTAATATTTTTTATTTGAAAACTTGAAACTCGCAAGTCAGCTTGTCACGCAATATAATGATGTGACGTGCGCAGAAATGCTGCGTGTGAGCATTGCCCGCGAACGTCCTTAATGTGAATAGGCCTTTTCTGAGATAGCGAACATGGTGCATTGTGGTCTAGCTTCGGTACAAACATCTATTATTCATCATGCCTTATATGGTGTTGTTTGTACCGAAGCTAGACCACAATGCACCCTGTTTGTCTATCTCAGAAAAGGCCTATGCTGGTGCCAAAATTTTTAAACTGACGTAAAATCATAACTAAAAGTTACTAAAAACTAAATATTTTAAGAATCCTATTAAAAGGAAGATTGGGCATCCACGATATACTATCCGTTGAGTGTCATCCTTTACCCAAATATATTATTAGATCCCTTCCAACGTGTCATCTTATGACTCTAGCTTGACTAGACCAATACACAGTGGCACACCATTTCTTCCACACTGAAGTTTTTTAAAGGAAGAGGAACTGATATTGACTGTGTGTCATCTTTAACAATGCACTATCCCTTTCTGATTCCCTTTCCAATGACTGGGCCATCCCTTCCCAAAGCAAGGACATACCATTCCACATTGGAGCTTTGTCAAGGGAGAAGATTTGATATCCACGGGATTCTATCCACTATTTGTCATCTTTAACTAAATTCCCTTCCCAGTCAGTGACTAGGCCATCCCTTCCAAAAGCAAGGGCATACCATTTCCTCCACTCTGGAGTTTTACAGACCTTTCACTACGAATTTCCTTGCCCCGTGACCACGGAACAATGGCTCTAAGTCCAGGCTGAACTTAATGCTTCGTGTTGATATACACGATTATATCAAGTCCAACCTTGACATGTAAAACCATTGCACATGAAGCTATTGTAAAATGTTTTCATGTTGACTGGGCAAGCGAATTGGCAAGGGAACTGCTAGAAAGCTGGATAATCCTTAAAAATATCAATTTTTCGAGGAACAAAAGTTTCTTAAAATAGTTGTAAGCAATCCAAATATACATCTATCTTCTAGAACCCTAATAAAAGACCAAAACGTGTAGACTATTACAAGAACAACATAGCTGGTAAAACGCCTGAACTCAGAGGTTATCGAGTGATCACTTTTCCACCGAAGAATCTCTGAATCTTAGTGCAAATAAAGATCAGAAAAATGCCAAAAAATTTCAGAAATTCTTAGGAAAACGTTTTGGGTTTGATATTTAACACTTAATGACTGGTCTCCAGGGAAACAGATTTTTGAAACAAAACTAACTGGTTTCCCAAGGGATCAGTCATTAAGGGACCGTTCATAATTTATGGTTGGGGGGTCTATGTGGATTTCAAATTTTGAGAGAACACTTTTTTAACAGCCCCCCATAGCAAACCTAAAATTTTTTGATGACCCAACTGCAAACATTCACTAAATATAATATTTTTGATGGGCCTCCCAAATGTTTTGGAAGAAAGTTTCTGCCCCCCTCCAAATCCACATAGCCCCCCCAAACGGTCCCTTGTTATACAGCACAACAAAGACACAGTTTTTTTCTAAGATTTGTATTGATAAATTCAATCACTGTATATACTTATTTCAATTAAGTTTGTCACTTTAAAACCTAGAAAGCCGAGACCGATAAGAATTATGGGTAGATACATTTTATATGTTTCTACCCTATTTTTATAACTATTTTAATGGATTTGAAATCTTTTGCCAGTCAGTTTCACCTCATGTAACCATTCGAAAAGTTAAATTTGTGTCAAGTGACATTATTTGTTACTAAAGTAAATTTCCTATGATCCTCCACGGTCCCAGCTTTGTAGGTTTTTGGTGACTAACTTTCTTGAAATATACTTATTTCAATTAAGTTTGTCACTTTAAAACCTAGAAAGCTGAGACCGACAAGACTTATGGGTAGATAAATTTTATACGTTTCTACCATATTTTTATAACTATTTTAATGGATTTGAAATCTTTTGCCAGCCAGTTTCACCTCATGTGACCATTCGAAAAGTTAAATTTGTGTCAAGTGACATTACTTGTTAGTTAAGTATATTTCCCGTGATCCTCCACGGTCCCAGCTTTGTAGGTTTTTGGTGACTAACTTTCTTGAAATAAGTATAAGTATAAGCGCACATCGAGTAAAAAACATAACAGCACCAAAATGTGCAAAAAGTAAATTAAAACGTATAACATGGGATTATATAAGGGTTTTCCGTTATATTTCATGATAATTGAAATTCACTGTAATATTACAACCAGAAAGAAAAGCTCCACTTTGAAAATGAACTTGACTAGAACTAGCAGCAAACTTGTGCGTAACAACGGGTGAATTTGGTACATTTGGCAAATTACTTTGTTCAACTTCAGTACTCACTGGAACTATTTCGAGACTTCGAATGTGGACAAGGCATGTTTTGTCACCAATTTTGTGTTTTTTTAATCTTTTTCTTCCACTAGGCCAACAATTTCTTTTCGGGACAAATCCGCAAAGCGTGGAGCAGCTGCCATTTTACGACTTAGTTTGATAGCTAATCTGTCAACAATCATACGTTATCGTCATGCCACCTTTTTATCACGTAATGTTCACGTGCACAAAGGTCGCTGTGTAGCACTGTTACCCTCTGACGTCATAGATTGTGCAGTGTTACCCGCTCAGAAACTTTTGGCGGGAAACAGTTTGATAGTTAGATGTCATGTGACCACGAATCCGCCAATGAAAGCGCGGGCATCAGGGAAAAAATTCCAGCTATATAACAAAACTTATTGTTCATTGTTCGTTGCCAAATGTTCCCCAGTAAACATTTACATTCTAAATTCCAACTATAGATGAAAATTGACATGATCATATTAAAAAAGTCCTGAACTAGTAAAACAATTGGTACAACAATACTTTTGAACCCAACGGATTGTAGCTGAACGAGTCATTTTAGCGTTCCTTAATTCTCGTTCATGGATCCAAACTAAAGGGTTTGAAGTATTTTAAGACTGAACTTTTCATCTACATTGTTACTAATCTTAAACATTTTTGTGTGGAACGTAAATTCATTAAATTTGTACACTAACATAGTTTCTTTGACTACAACATGAATGAAGCCTGTGAACTTTTGAGTAAACATTGATAAGATCAATGATGGCTTTGTTCCAGTATTGTAACCCTGATGTTCAATATTTCTTTCTCCTCTAGCACCACATTCTTTCCAATCAAGAATCACGTTACATCCCTTAAAAAATGCTAGCTTAAAAATGAGCGAGGAACGCCTGGATGATTTTGTTTATATAACAAACACGATCAAATTCAAAATGGCGGCCACATTTTCAAAGTATCTCCAAAACGAAGTCGGTGACCCCCATTTTTTATTTTGTTTTCTGGAACTACTTTATAATATCTATCTTTACAGGAAAAATAAAAGAAATCTGACGAAGTTCGAGAAAAACGTAATAGCGTTCTTAAATGATTTTGTAGTTCTCGAAAATAATGTTTAAAGTAGATATTCTGATAAACATTATTTCCATAGCTTATATAGTTTTTGAATTATGAAATATTTTGTGCGAAGCTTGGTTTTCGCCATTTTTCTTTCCAAAACTTTTCAAGATGGTAATATTCAAAATTCGATATCACAAAAACGAGCTCGGGACACCCCATTTTTCTTCATTTATTTTGAATCAGCGTTAAATTATGTATAACATAGATTTCTAAGGAAATTTTCCAATTACTTTTTGTTAAAGTAGTCAGCCACCTAAAATAACCTGAGTCGTAAAAAGAGCTGTGACGTGTCCAACGCTATTAACGTGCCATGATGTCATAACTGGTCCCGTGACATCATCAAAAAAAACATTAAGTCAGCGGATTTTCACGACACTTTATTACACCATCATTACGTCATTCTAACAAGGAAGCGAGTGCTGAGTCACATCGTTATTTGTTTACTTCGTGCATGACGTATACAACTCACTCTTGATCAAGTAGACTAAGAGTCTGGCTGATCAAGCCTGTTTTTCCGGCAAATCTATTTCAGAATGCGAAGCGTTCCTGTTTTCTTTCTGAGACAGTAATCAGTTTAATGGTAGATATTGAACTAGACAGCCATTAGTCTTCCTCTTCGTGCCAAAAATGCCAGAGTAATCATAAATATGAAAAGATTCCACAGCAAGAAGCACCTAAAAACCCTTGATCTATACGATCTTATCCTTGTTTTTTATTAGTTCTTTCTGTCTTCTACACGTTTCTGCACCCTTATCAGTGCTGCTCAAAGATTCGTAGTTTTAACGTATTCAAAAACGGATGTTTTTCATGGCTTCTTAAGTCGCCATTTGCCAAAGCAACGTGGTCAAAGCCATTCAACCGTTCAGAAGGATTTTTCCCACGACCCCCGGCGTAAAATTTCTCAAATTTATGCATTATTATAATAATTGTTCAATTCAGAAGTAAATAGATAATGCTCGTGCCTTTAGAACTAATGAGAACATTTCTTGTTAAGGTGTATTACCAAGGAAAAGACGCGAGTGGTTTTAAGCACGCAACAAATCCTACCAGGCCTCAAAATACCCGCCAAAATGATCTTCTTTCCAACTCAGCACCAGAGATTCTAGCGCTGCCAGCAATTATCGTAAACAGTTTTTCGCGAGAAACATTGCTTGGCCAAACAACAAATACGTTTTTAATACTCGATAAAAACAATATGCGACAAAAAAGAAACTGAATAAGCGCGAAGAGGAAATTAAATAACAAAGTTTAAGTAAATTCGTGTGCTGTGTCTGACTGTTGGTCTGTAGTATTTATTGTACATTAACACTAGATGACTTTGCAAGCGTAACCGAAATTCAGGCAGAAATGGCGTGTGAAGGAACGATCAGTACGCTGTTATACATCCGACACAGTGGAAAAAAAAAAAAAAAAACACTTATCGGTGTACAAACCAAAAAAGAGGTTACTAAAGCCCAGAAAGACAAAGGACTAGAACTGGAAGGATGTTTTGTCGTTTTTGTTTTTTTTTATTTCTGAGGCAGAAACCGATAAACAGCTATGTTTGATTTCATGTATATCCCGAGACGTAATTGACCACTTTGTTAGTAAAGAAACTTCAAAGCCAATATCTTTGTATTACCTAAAAGAGTTTGAAATGTCTGAAATGTTCTGAGCTAACCGTAGAAAAGGCATAGATTAAGGAATTATGTCTGGTAGAGCAAAGACCAATTAAATTCCTATCAGTTTTTTTGGGGGGGAAATTTTGGTTTTTCATTGCAAAAAGGAATCATTGTATTTAATGACACAGCTCTATAACCTCAGGTTCCGGGAACAGTAAGGTACACTGCCAAGTGGCTATTGAAAAACAATGAGGCTTAAGTGACAATGTGACCAACGTGGACCGGAATGAAGAACTAAGAATGAAGAGAAACAGTCATTTCCAAAAAGGAAATTCAATAGGCTAGCTCTTATCCTAACATTACCAAAACTGACTTAGAGATGCGAAACTCCAAACAACATTATCAGAGTTAAGAGTGGCAACTGTGTCTTCTTTTCTGAAAACGTTACACCATACATTTGTGAAAATAAAAACCAAAATTAGATGGAAAGTATAGTTCCACATAGAACAAGTATACTAGGTGTCGCTCAATTCAGTCCGACATAACTTTGGTTTAGTCCGAAAAAGTAGGAATTGCAAACTGCCATTAACACGGCTGTAAGTGCTGCTGTAGGCAAAGAAGGAATATGATGTCCAACATCACAAAGAAACGGAAATCCATAAACACCGACAATAATGGAATAAAAAAAATACACGATTTAGAATATTTATTTTTGCTTTTTATTGAATCTACTAACTCTTGATAGTTCACATATCGATCATTTCCCACGCGGACATTTCCTTATTTCTTTGTAAGTTTTTTGAAATTTCGTAAGCCTGTAAACACTAAACAAGAAGGCGTTGTCCCAATATCAACATCCACCCCCGTGATATGAACGTCACAAAAACGTGTTTGAGCGTGAGTCTATACACTGAAGGTTCTCAAAGCTCTCACCAACGTCAAGGAAGGATCATTAGTCTTAATTATTGAAAGCATTAACTTCTGTTGATAAATGGTTTCAGTATCTTTTCACAGGCAATTGGACTCAAATTTTGCTCTTTCGTAAAAGCAATCGAAAAGTAACTTTCTTTAGTTTCTTCGGGTGTAATTTTACCAATGATTCTCGGTTTTCCAAGCAGATTGAACCCTTTTCTAATCCATCCAATTAATGCCTCGTGTGCGAGGAAAGTTAACAAAAAGACTTTTGGCATTTTGTCAGTTTTTGAGGTTCATCATCCATAAAAAGTGCACGACAAGCAAAGATCTTTGGGAGTGACATCAAAATTTGTGTTCAACTTCAAAACTTTCTTTAAGAAAATAACCAAAATCACTAAAAGTTCAAGTCGAGTCGATTAATTCTTGTGTTCAAATGGTTGGCATCTTTGTGGTTAGACAAGAATAAGCACCGATGTCAACATTATTCTTTATTTCCTTTGTTGCTATGCCAACCGTGTCAAAGGTATCGGAGATGACGTCAGAGGGTTAATAGCTGAGCATGTTGGGCTGGCTCTTAATGCATATTACTAAAATCTAAACACAATTGTTATCTTAAAAAACGAACTGTGTTGATCAGTTGAAGCTTGTGAGGTTTCTCATTTGACCATCTTATTAGGGACAGCGAGGGTTTTTTTTCCGGTAGAAAGTTATATGAGCTTTGTTGTGCGATGCCATTCATGATGACAGCCTAACTTCTCATTGGCCAACCACGTTCTAATCAAGTATTGATTGTCTAGTCAGTCCATTGTCAACACGAGTTCAGAGTATGATATCGCTTAAATACAATTCAAATTTCGTCCAAGCTCATTCAGAACATTCTGGTGTTTCAGTCATGGTTAGTGCTTGCTCAGTCAGCCCGTGAATTCCTTTCTCTACTACGCCATTCCATTCATCGTCTATAATTAGACCCAGCCAATAGTAGCCGGTATAAAAGAAATGCCAGAAGCGCGGTCATCAAACACGCCGTCTCATAGCGAACCAAAACATTACGGCATCAGCGAAACGAATTCTTCATTATAAGACAACAGAGGATGGGAAAGTGTGCAAACTTGTCTGTACCACTATTGGGGAAATGGAGAGGGCTGTTTGAAAGTCGAGATATATATGACCTTCTTGGATATTTAGTACAGATCCCGCTACAAGCGTTGTTTTTGTTAGGAACAGTATGTCTAACACTACAAATTACCTGGAGGAAGATCAGACCGCTCCCGAAAGAAAAACCTCGTAAGACTGTCGATCGAGAGGAAGCTAAAGTGGAACCCCGTGAATTTACCTTAGAAGAACTACGAAAGTTTGATGGCATTCAGAGCGATGAAATCTATGTTGCTATTAACCGAAAGGTGTTCGATGTAAGTTCGGCATGGGAGTACTTCGGACCCGAAGGCCCCGATTCATCATTAGCCGGCAGAGATGCGAGCCGCGCATTGGTAACGCTATCCCAAGTGAATGACTGTTTTAAGATAGATGACTTTTCTGACTTGAACCCTTTGCAGCTAGACTGCTTGTTTGAACTGGAAACCCAGTATCAAGAGCGTTACAGCTACGTGGGAGACTTAGTTGACAAAAAGCAACCCAAGAAACTTGAAAACAAATGTGCTGAGATTATCCGTGGTACGATGAAAAGAAATAAAAAATCTACGTGTCTTGCTGCGGAAGATGTTCATCAGCTACCGCTTCCACGATTGATAAAGCGTCAAATTCTCGATGTGTACAGAAGAGATAAAGGATATTTTTGCTAGAAGAACAAAAGTATTAGATGATGATGAATAGATATTTGGTACAACATCACCTAACAGAACAAACTTCGATATGAACTACAATTTTCTATAGAAAGACAATTGATATATTTTTTCGCATTCAGACATAAATTTGGAATGAATTTAGTTCTTTATTCTCACAAGAATAAACTGCATATTCGTATTTACGACTTAAACAATATATATAGATATATGCTGGTCATAAAACACTGTAAAATAAGCTGGGAATGAAATGATAGAATAGATATTTCTCATTACACCATGTATAAGACTCTTGTACGTATAATTGTATATTTGTACATTAGTAAAATATCAAGAGAAAATATCAAATATTTTCTCCTAAAAATATCTTTAAATACAAAATTGTAAATAGCAACTAAAATCGACAGGATTTCGATATCAGTGTCATAGAAATATCAAACTCATAGACTCTAAAGTTATTCGCAGAACATCATCTTTGTTGTATCTTTGTTGAGCGAAGATAGATCGAAAAAGAATAAATAAATGAAAAAATAATTTGAAAATTCTGCGTGTCTTCCATTTTTCCCCCCCTCAGCCTGATCTTAGAAAATTTTCTATAGTGATATAGCTACAGTATCAATTCAAATCTTATTTATGCCAGTACAAATGAGAAGTGGATTTGATTTTAGGCCAAGAAGAAGCCTTCAGTTACAATGTTAAAATACATAGTATAATCTGTCAGAATGGGAAGAGATGTCTCTACTCTTATACACAAAGCAAATATGTACCCTATCATTTTAGACTCGTGTTCATCACTCACAAACGCGCGAGGTGCAAAAACCAAATTTCTCTATGGGCTGATGTATCTTGCGCCATCAGAGCCTCTGAACAAAACGCCAGGTAATTTAATAACTGTAAATAATCTGACAGCGACTTCGATTTGGTGGTATGACGACTAGGAAGTCTTGTGCAAGGATTAGAGCATAGCTACGACACGATACTTTAATGCAGACTAGATTACAAGTAAAGCATCCAAGAACTGCCAGCAAGGAATCTCACTCCATCAAGATGAATGATCACCAGTAGAGTTCAAACTTTTTGGCCACGATTCAAAATTTTCATCCGATTTTAATACAACGAGCACCCACACTTCAAACTAACGGAGGATTTAAGTACACAATGACGTACAAGAACCGGCTGACACGGAAATCGAAAGAAAGATTAATGGTCATTAAACCCGTAAAAAATATAACACAACCAACAACACAATTAAATCAGTTTTAGTTTTCATTTACGAAAACGAAAAAATAAACGTGAATTAAATGCATCAATTATTGTTCTATTGTATATATTGACCTCGTTATGTTGCCCCAAAACACAGACTGCTGAAGATAAAACACTGAAAAATTGTAACATATATTTTATGTGGAAATCACTAGGGGACCGGAGATTGGGCAGAAGTCAGGAAGACGTTTCTCGTGATGTTGCTTACGTAAAGGTTTGAGAAGGACGTTTTAATCCTCTCATTCAAGGAAAATGGTTAACCCGGAGTGCTCTCAAGGACACACTGTCCAGACGTACAATCTTGTAGAGGCAATATGACTCAAAAATAATACGATTTTTTTTACCGCCACGTACTCTTCAATTTAATCTATGAACAAAAAAAATACTAAAACTTGCTTCAACTTAAAATAAATAAATAAATAAATAAATAAAATAAATAAATAAATGAAATTAAAAAAACTATATTATTTCTTGAATTCTATGGATATGCGACCAAATAATGTTCATAATACTGTCCTTTAATTCAGAACTTTTCCTCTTTGAATCTGCTCCCTCTTCTGTTCTTTGCCTTTAACGTATACTTCTTCTGTACTTGATGCTGTTTTCTTTCTTCATCGATCTTGTCCCCTGCTTTTTACTGTCTTCTGTTCATTCGCTGCTGTCCTTGTTTTGGTCGTACTGCCCCTTTCTATCTAATTAATTCGTTCTACATATAGAAACCATTGTTTTGTTTGGTGATGTAACTCTCTTGTCTTAACTAATCCTATTACATAACTTTAAATACTTTCGTTTCTTAACACACACTGTGGCTTATCCGGCTTTAATGTTCGTTCTTTGTTAGATAAAATAGGAAAGCTGAAAGGACTCGTTCTAAACGAAAACCAACACGCCAACCACTGTAGTGCCAGTGAATACCAACACTTATCACTCCATGTAGTTATTATTTCATGATCTTAAAGTTAGATAAGGTACTTTATACTGGCCCCATAGTCAAGATCATTAAAAACAACGGAAGACCAAGACGGATGCAGAGTGCCAAGAAGATAAATAAACGTCTGTTGTCAAAACACAGAGTTAAAAGACAAAAGATGTGGTTGAACTGGAGGTGGAATGGGATACAGAAAGAAAACCATACGGCCAGCTTGTTATCATGGCTTAAGGGGCGTCAACAAAGAACCTGAAACCATTCAGAACTACAAGTTTTAATAATATTTTCCTCTTTTTTAACGATAAAGAAGCTTGGAGGAAACAAAACATTTTTAATACTAGCAATGATGATAGTCAAGCAGTTTTACCGGTATCCAGTCGTTTCGCCGACTTACCAGTTCGCCGACGTCCAGTTCGCCGACGAGTCGAGACGTTTCGCCGACGTATAAAAACAACATTTGTTAATGGGTTGTAAATCGAAAATTATAAAGACAACAATGTAGATTTCACGGTAAAACCTAATAAGTTTTACTTTACGGATGAATAAAA
>WUAP02128955.1:0-14283 GCA_015163945.2 Stichodactyla helianthus | reverse complement strand
AAAAAAGAAAAAAAAAAAAAAAACAAAAAAAAAAAAATAAAAAAAAAAAAAAAGAAGGGAGGGGGGAGAATGGGGAATTAATAGGGGGTGGAGGGGGGGGGGGGGGGGGGGGGGGGGGGGGGTGGTGGAATTATCTTTATTTTTTCTTATGGTCTGAAAATCGTAATATATGTAATTTCACGTGCTCTCATTGGCCAATTTGCGGTCCATAACTTACGGTACCGACCACTAAACTCATTTTTGTATTCATTTTGCTATATAATAAACATCTTATTAACCTTGCTTGATCAGTCCGTACGTAGGTTATAGTAACTCGTTTTTCATTACATTTTTTATGGCCCATGCGCTACCTTCTTGGGCTATAGGGCAGTGGAAAAAAACCTCAGTCATGTTCATAACTTACGGTACGCCCCAAGTATATAGCCTTGAATAAATAACTATTTTACAAGTTAAAATTATCTAGATTGCATTAAGTCTTAAAAACTGTTTCTTAAAAAGAATTAAATAGATCTTTAGTTCTACATAAGTTGATAAAATCTTTCGATGTTACATCAACTGTAAAAACTGCAAAACTGTATTTGCTTTTGACAGGAAGATTTTCTACACCATAAAAGTCGTCTAGAGTTTTTAGCCTTTTTAGACCAATAGCTTTTCTAAATGATAGTATTATTCCATGAGTATCAACCATTAAGATATTTAGGATTTCCTGACGATATTTCATTACACACTGCAATTGCTAAACACTTCAAATTTGATGTGTAGTTTAAAATGATTATACTAATTGAAATACTTAGGCCGTTCTTGACATAAGAGTAATCAAATGAAAACTATTAATAGGCCCTTTGCAGCTAACAGTCACATGATGATATATCACTTAAGTAGCGAATGAATTGAGCTCACGGTCCCTTGGGGAAGGCTCTACTGGAGAGCAAACAAACTATAAAATGCATAATATCTTGAGATCAAAAACGTGTTTTAAGGGTGTACCTGCATTTTTAAAAAGGTTTTAGTGAAAGCATTAGACATCTAATGAAATATTTTATGAATAAATGAAATAGGATTTTTTTGCTCTCCAGTACAGTCATGTGATTATTACCTGCAAAGGGCCTATTGAACTATCGAAAAATGAAAGTATGATAAGAACATTATTCACATTCGTTCTAGAAAAACTGGGTTTTAGAGAGTTGGAAAGCGTCTTTTTATCAATTGAGTATTTAGTTTTTGTCAATATTAACATAAAAGTTGAAAAGACGTGAATAAAGTTCGATTGAACGTTAATTCGTGCGAGCGATTTAACGTCATAATTAAAAAAGATGCAAAAGATTAACGCGTGGGAAAAGCGTAATGCAAAGCCGGATAGCAGAACAAATGATTTTTTGCTATTTCCTTCTCATTAAAAGATCCAAATTAAAGTACACCAGAAGCGAGTCCGTCACAAAAGCCCCCAAACCAATTAAAAACTTTACAAACAATCGTTCTCGAAAAACAATATACAAACCTCAAAAATCCTGAAAACTGTTAATTGCTTTATGTATACACCAAATTGAAAAAACGTTGTCAGGTTCAAAAGGTTAAATCATAGAAGGTAAGACCGAAAGGGGTTATGGGTAAGCACTTTATAAAGGCCCATATTATATGCATAGGATATTGTTTATTGTTACAACCCTTGAACATTGCTTCGAATTCTCGAAGAAAGCAATATTTGAGAATTATAGCAATAATCAACACACATGGGCCTCATGAACTATTTACCCAGAATCCCCCTCGGCCTTACCTTTGATGATTTAACCTTTTGAACCCGACAACGTTTTTTCAATTTGGTGATATAATATAGTTGTAGAAGCTCATGCCATTGAAGTCGGTTTTTTAGCATTTTTGGAAAACGTTTAAGAAAAAATCCAAGCTAAATATCTAAAATGAGTTTTATTAATGAGATTATTGAGCTTTATTATCATTGTGCGTGCCCTCAATTTTCGATCTTTTTTAAATTCCAGTTTCAAAATAAGCTACCCAAAGACTCGCTACGGATATACTAAGACGAATCGTCTCTGATGTTTAAAAAAATCGCTCATAACGAACCCCAAAATCTAATAAACATGGTCAACCAACAACTTTCAAAATTTATTATTACTAAAGTCTCCACTTCAGTTTATGCAATTAGAGACCTTAATCTACTTGAAAATGTTCTACAAAAGTTCGATTTCGAAAAGATACTTTTGAGTTTACGCACGGTAAAATTCATATGACAAAAGTTTGTTATAATGAAAATAATTGATATATTTCAAATTCTCAGGAGGAAATGCGAATCAAACGTAGATAGAAATTTTCCGAATCGTTGTTGCATAGGAGCTTTGTTCGGGTTGAACGATTCCTTGTGTTTCTGTTGAAGAACAAGGAGTAATTTTTTGCACCAAAAGTGAAGTTTTCCTAAGTCCTTTGCATACCCAACCATGCAGAACTGATTAGCGCCTATGTTAAAAGATAAGCTATTGATCGTCTCTCAGGGGACTAAACTCAATCCCCAAAACACCCTACCTTATATCCGAACTCTTTCCAAACTCCGTTATAATTAACACTATCAGCTTGGCGTTCAAGCGTTACCTAAATTTCACACTACTAGAAATTGCTTTTCGCTAAATATATATTATACCATTCTGACTTTCAACTTCACATTCCCTTCATAAAATCTTCTTGTGGTCTTTTGAAAGATTTTGCTTTATCGAGGAACGTTTGGGAAATCTCATTTTTGACGCACATTTTGGTCATTTTAGTGAAAGTTTAACATAAGCTTATAGAAAAGAAAAGAAACAAAACATGTTCAAAGATTAGAATTACATATAATAGTCTCGATCATCTTTTACTTGGTAGGTAACTTGATCGACACCTTTTTTTCGGTCTTAACTTAATGATGAAATTTATGTTGACCATCGATCGCATTTGAAATCCCCCTCAAAAAAATTTAGCTCCATTGAAGTTTTAAAGCAAGTTTTCTATCACTAAAATAATTTCAAAAGATATTTTTTCATTTTAATACAAATTTATAATTTAAATACGCGGTCGGTGAGCAAGAAACAAAGAAAGAAGAAGAAGAAAAAGCACTGAATTGCACCGTAATAAAACTACGAGACACCGAGTCGTAGATTGTTAAAGTTTCTACAGTCTCAGCTCTTTGAATAAATTCGACAAAAAACTTTTCAACTTCAACCTTGGGTGAATTCTGTCATCTAAATGACAAAGCTAGCGAAAATTTAAAATAGAAGATATATATACAGGATCATTAAAGTCTTTACCTATACCAAATATCGGCGGAAAGAAACTGTTTTGACTTCAGTTGAATCAAACGCCTGAAATGCGATTGCTTGAGGTTTGCATGAAGATGGCAAATCTTAGAAAGGTTGTTTGTAAATAATAACTGGAAAGGCGGGGGAAATGTGGAAAATATTCAATAGAACTCTAAACAAAACATATTTCATTCAATACAAAATTGCTTAATAAGAACTACGAGTGGTCACACTGACAATTGAAGGACCCTAAAATCGTACCAAAAACGCTCGTTTTTTCAATAAAGATAGAATATCGGGAATTTTAATCTTATATCTTTAGAGCCTGAGTAAAGAAAGCTAATAAATGATCTTTACTTTGGTAGATAAAGGTACCAACATGCATCCCAACAACTGAAGAACTGGAATGCTTTTCACTAAAAGAAACTGATGGTTATTGATAAACCTTTTTTTTTTTTCACCCCCTTTGTTTGCAGAAACGTTTTTAATTAATATATTTCTCTGTTCGGTGGAAATTCACACTTTTTGTCGATATGTAAATTTAAAGAATACTCTCTTCTTTGCTTTTCAAAAGAAGAAAAGCTTATGTTTGTCGTTTATAACTCGTAGTGTTTGGAACAATCACGTTCTGACTATCATGGCTCACCAAATGTAAAAAAAAAAAAAAAAACACCAGTAGCGTCGAAAAAAATCTTTTTAAGAAATCTAAGGTGCCATTTTTAATAATTCTGGGCTTGTGATAAGTTTTTCAATAAAATTGCAATATTTTGAACTAGTTAAATCGAACGCCATCATCGCAAGGAAATCGTGTTTCGTGTTTTTGCTAAAAACAAATTTAAAATTCAATTGAATAACGATTTTCATTGAACTTTAAGACAAACTGTAACGAGAAGCGAGAAATGTTTTTAGAACGTCTCTTTTTATTTAAAGCTTTTAATTTCAAGACTGGTGGATAAGTCTGATCAAATTAAAGGGAAAAGATGAATACATACCATTTGCATTTTCTGGTTTTCGAGTTATTGAAAGTTGTTCTTTGACATTTTCTCCACCATCTTCACTGGTTCGGTCTTCATCTTCTTCATTGAACTCATCTTCGTTTCCCGATTCGGTTCGACGCCTAAGCCAAACCGGGTGACAAAGAAAGTGTGAACATCTTAAGACATTATTCGCTTTATTCTAGTGTTCGCGATCTCGTGTCGTAACACTTTCTTGTTTAAAAATCACATACGAGAGGAAAGGTTAGCGGCTTTAATTTCTGCTGTTAAAATCTACCAGTTTTTTCGGTGTTTCTAAGAATATCGTAATTCGCTATAATTCGCTATGATCTTTTGTTGGACAAATTTCAAGGTTCGCTTAGAAGAGAGATTTTATTTTCTTTCCTTCGCATATTTTGCTAACCATGACAAATGTAATTCTAAAGGAAATATTGAGGACTTTTTTCAGCTGACAACAGCTTTTCTGGTTCTGATGCCATAACAGTTTATCTGTTTTTTATCGCGAAATTTACTAATGCCAAAAATAAAAATGCAAGATGCGAAGAGGAATGTTTACCTTCTCTCCATTCTTCTCCTATGACCGGCTCCTTCCTCGCGAAATCCTTTGGCGAAAGGGTTATTGTCAATCTTTAACTGTGTTATCTGTAATGAAATAATTCTAAAGTGAACATACTGCACGATTCAAAAGACGCCATGCTTAAAAGAACATAATATAATCTGCTAAATTAGAATGAAAAAAGCCAGCACTATAAATTCAAAGTCCTCAAGCATGAGGGTTAAAGCGCACGATCTGATGTGCTTGATCCCAATTAAGGAAGTGTAAACTTCTCGACAGCACAACAACACGAGAAAATGAATAAAAGTACTTCAGAAGACTTGAAGCGTGTTTTTGGATAATGTTGTTTTAAAAAAAATGCCCCGCTCACGAAGTTTGAAGAAGGTCCTCAAAATTTTAAACACCAAACAAAAGCAATCAATTTTTCAGTGTTGGATTTTAGGTGTTGTTAAAAAATAAAAGAACTACTTGTTTCAAAAAACAAGACAAATCTTAAGCTTTCTTGGCGCTCTAAAACATAAGGTTTTTTAAAAAATATTGAAAATGAAAAAAGAGAGATTTTATCAAAGAAATAGCACACAGCGAACAAACTGAATGAATGAATTTGCTCGAAGTTTCAACTACATCCAACAACACGATTTAACACCGTTGTTTTAAGTTTTCAATGGTTTTTATGCGTAGCGTTTAAAAAGATGAATTATCAAAACTGTCGTGAATTTACGAGATGTGAAGAACAAGAAAAACACTTTATTTCATCCTTTGTTTGACTATCACAATGAATAGTAGAATTTTTATCTTTTGGACAGGACAGGTAAAAAGGCCGTAATCCAATTCCTCTGAGAGTGCCATGGGAGATTTGTTAAATTGAAACTGCAGGATGCCAAATTAAAAAAAATAAAATTTATTGTATAGAATTAGATTTCTGTTTAGTCTTCTTAAAGACCCCTCGGGCTATGAATTTAATATGGGGACTTACCTTTTCGTTCTGGTAAGCAGTTACAGCGATAAAAGGGGTCTCCTCGAATGTAAAAGTCTTGAAGGGGGAATTAACGGGGTACTTGTAGCCGTCATCACCACGCACAATGTGAATTCTTGGTTGATATTTGTGCATCGAGTTAAGAATCGTCTGAAAAGCAAAAACACGAAATGGTTAATCTATATCAAACGGCAAGAGGTAATAACGAAATTGAATGAAAGGATTTTACTTCCGACAAGATAATACGAACAACAACACATAAAACGATATAAATAAAACCGCCAAAACGAGAAGGGAAAGAAGCTTACTTACATATCCGTGTTTGTCGGCAATGTTGTTCGTTAATTTCATCTTGTGAAATGATATAGTTTTTTGCATCCACTGGGCTCCTGTACTCGGTGAATCAGGATGAATGTAAAGTGGTTTCGCGAGTTCGGGATCGGCTTTTCCGGCGACCATCCATCGACAGTTGTGAAATTTATATCGGCAGTCATCAGCAGGGACAATATCGAGTAAAAAGAAATATTTGGCTCTGGGATCAAGCCCCGTTACACGAATCTTAATAGGTGGAAACATTCGCCTGTGAAGATATCAAAAAGATAAAACCGACATGTAACCAACTTGGGTAAGTAAACAGGACAAGCGCTAGTGGGGGGTGATTTTTAATGACTTGAAATTAACATGGTCATTGAAATGGACAAGATCTGCAGTAAATAATCACACGTTTGAGGCGCTTGTTTAGTCTAGACAGACCGTCAAGTCTCCCCAGTGATACATTTGCATCAGCTTGGGACTGAAAGGCGTTTGAATCGACACACCAAGACATGAAAGTCGCCCGTTACGTTAGCTCAACAACACGTTGATGCCATAGATGACCGGTCGAACGGAGTTCTTACCTGCCGGCCTTCGTGATAACCATTTCTGTCTTCTCGTTGAAAAATTTCAGCCAAAGATCTTTGTTTTCTAGAGTTAATTCTGCACTTTCGAGCTCGGATTCGTGGCCAGATATGTGAACTTGCTGCGAAGATGGATGAGGGCTTGTTATGGCCGATGTTGGCCCAAAGTGAGATGGTTGCTTGGTCAACTGTTGATGGTACGGTGGATACATATATGGGCCGTTCGAATTTAAATTGTTTGGCATCGAAGGTGAACTGCCTGGCATTCCAGGAATAAACTGTGAACAGCCCTCGAGCAAAGAACTCACTCGAAAATCTCGCATCCTTGAGGGATAGTAAGGATAGTACGCCATTACTGTTCTCTGACGGTTGTCACACGCTACTGACGAACTCACGTATTGTTGTCCACAGCTGCATTGGAACAAGTTAACATGTCACAAGAGCTAATGAGCACTCGACGGTGATTGGTCATGGGATTAGCGCCAACCAATCACAGCCAGGAAAACATGAACTTGACATGTATAATTGACGTGCAGTACATTGATAAGGTGACATTTTTGTGTTCTTTTTCTGAAAGAATTAGCACCTTTTTTATGTTTTTTGTCACTTGTTTTAATAGTGTCCAGTAGATCTGGACGCCTTCTAAAGCGACCGATCTGTCACTACTCAGTTTATGATATACAAATTACTTCTAGCTCGGGCAAAAATATCAACATCGATTTAAATGACAATCTGAACGTTGCATGGTTATGACGTATTTATACATAAAGACTTCATTACAATATTACCAAATCATAAACCAAATCTTGATTTAGAATGACGCTCAATATCCTGTTTAATCATAAATCCGAGAAGTTGGCTGAAACTTTACTTGCCGGCTCGCGCCTCGCTCGTCAAATTGGCGCCCGCGAAACACCACAGAGTGTTGGCAAAGTTTTTATGCTTAGAAACATCCTTTCCGCTCTTTCTGCTGTTATTCATAAGTATATACGGCCAAAGAATGTGAATAATTTGTGCCATGTGAATTTAGCTAAAGAAACCCAGATGTCTGTTTATAACGAAGGAAAAAGCAATAAACCCTTGTGGGCGGGTTGGTGGTTGGAAATGACAAAGCTGTTTTGTTATATCCGCTCGATTTTTTGGGGGTTTGTTAGGTTGCCTGGAATCGCTCTATAATTGCCTGTTGTACCATCAACCAGTGGTAACTTATTCATCATGTGCAGTTGAAAATTATGTATTTCGGCTCAAACCTTTTCCTCGTTTATCTAATTCAACTGAAACACTAGTGCTTTTTTTATCTTTTGTGGATTTGACCCTTCTTAAATCTGTTATTTTAAGCCCCTTACTCGGTTCCAATAAGATTTTTTTACAAATATTTTCATCCGAGACACATGCATACGCATTCCTTGGAGAAGGAAAATGGTGTCCAGAGACGGTATTATCTTTGTAACAAATACAACTGTTGTCATCTAACCCTATGTCAACAAACTACAAGCACACCATATCACAAGAGATTCTCTAGGTCAGAATATACATAGGATTGTCTGATAATATTATTATTAGAGGTAGATTTAAGCTCGATTCCACCATGGTTGTGTTGACAGCTGGTGTCAAACTCGTATGCCCCTGTTACTCATGGCTGTTTGCAGGTATTGTGTGACATTTAAAATATTGACTCCCTATTCTTAAAAATACCATATTTAAAAAGAACATCCCAAAATTAGTGAATTTGGAAATTTTCAGGATAATCCAGTAAATACGGACGAAGTTATCGACGGTCAAAGTCGTGTATTTTTACAAAGAATTTATGCAGGTAGGCAAGCTGTTGCAAAAGCAAAAGTGATAAGCACTTTTTAAGTTATCTCAAGTGAGTGATCAGCCCTATTAGTTCTCGAGCTCTACAAACGAAAAATACAAGGTGCAAGGCGAACAATGCCTGAGACAACCCTCAAAAAAATCCAAGCCAAGAAACTACATTTTGAGTCTTCTGTAGTGATGTTTTTAAAGACGCGTGGCCGGTACCAAACGTCTCATTTGGTCAGAGCCGGAGTTCTGCGATTGGTTAAGATTTTTTAAGTTTGTGTGTGTTTGTGTGTTGATCTTACTTATTGGTTATTACGGCGCTAGTTCGGATAATGAAACATGGCCTCTTGACTTGTGGCCTGTCCTTGTTTCCAATCCACGCGATACCATCCTGGAAGAAAACCTATCGCTGTTAACATAATATAGATTAATATTTCTACTAACTTAGTGAGAATAATTCACTGATACAGTGGAGAGAATAACAAGAAAAGCTTTTTGAATTGGCTTTCCAGAGCACAGGAAATTTGTTCGCATGATACAAATGAGATTTCCTTCATACTAGGGAAATTAATCATGACAAAAAACACAGATTTATTTTTATTTATTTTTAGTCCAGACCTAACTGCATGTGTAATCATGGGTGGGATCATTCTAATAGTCCTTTAATCTTTTCGAGGTTTTCTACCAAATATTCGGTCCGATATTCAGAAATTTTAGTTTATTACCTAAACAGATATGCATATGTCATCTATTTTGGTAAACAACGCCCAAGGGTTCAAGAGCTTTTAATAAATAACGAATTCTAATGTCTAAAGATTTACTTGTATTAGAAGAATTGAGGACTTTTAATGATGGGATTAACCTAACTACTGATACGACTTCGTAAAGGACTATAGTTAATCCTTAAACACTACGAAGCTATAGGTAGATGATTGAACTGGAAGATTAGATCAACGTTTGGGACAAATGCACCTGGCATTAGTTTCACATGCGAGGTGTCTTCAAGGTGTCAAAGAAGTGTGATGTATGCAAACAATTGAATAAAAACTTTATTTTAATATTCTTTTAGAGCCATTTTCAAAAGCTTTCGAAGCTACACGTGCCGAAATTGAAACATTGGTGAAGTCGAATAGTCTCTGAAAACCTTTCACGTTTGTTCGAGAACCCTCTGACTTAATTGAGAAGTGTGTAACGGGTACTGGGCCGAAAAATAAACCCAGAGTAAATTCAGTACAATTGCTTAGTGCGTTTATAATATAGTTTCAAATAATCAAATATATGAGTTTGAGAAATTCTATAACCATGAAAAACACAATAACAATAACTGGCTTTAATTTTCCTCGATTTTTCGTGATATTCAGTCTAATTTTTTCAATAGACTTCCAAGATCAAAAAAGCAAAAATCCTTGGGACATTGTAATGTTTCATATTTTCTCCACTTCGTTTCACACCACGTTAGTCTTAAATTAATTAATCTCGTTCATAACTGGAAGTTTTATTCCAATAACTATCGCTGAGTCCATTTTGAGTGCTGCAGACTCAGCTACCTGACTAAGGCCCAGGCCAAACGTCGAACTTCACTTGAGTCGAACTCATTGAAAACAATGGATAATAAGGCGGTCTTCTTTGATGTCATTAGGTTCGGCTCATGTGAAGTTCGACGTTTGACCTGGGCCTAAGTTCGGAATCAAAAACATAATGAGTGGCGGAAAATTTAATATTGATTTAAACTATATACAAATAACACTTATGATTCGGTTATGGAGTTCTAAATTTGAAAGGCTCTTAAAGTGCCAAATGTTACCCCCATCTTCACAAGGAAAATATCAGTCAACCTTCATTAGCGATCTGTGTCTCTATGAATCTGACGGCCCGGATTTGAACGTCAACTTTAAACAAACTCAGATTCTCTAAAGTAATACATTCTAAGTACACAATTGAACTAAATTAGAGTAAGAACAAAATTAACACTTTATTTGCTTTTATTTTATATTTTTATGGGAGATGTCATTTTCTCTTATCTCTCGGCGGTGCCAACAATAGTCATGTCACTCGCCGGTTTCGGACGAATCCATTCAGAAGCAGGTGCTTTTAAAAGTATGTGACTAGGAGCGGTAGAAGCGACAAGAACGAGATAGTCGAGTTTGGAAAACCAGATCATGAATTGGATGGAGCTGTTTTGCACTTTGCCTTCACTACGAAGTTTTTGTTTTGTGAATTCGTGCGAATTCTTAAATGCTGCCAAGCCACCAGTTTTGAGTCTTTTCAGTTTTACAGTGAAAAAGGCCACGCTATAGTGTATTAAGACAAAATATAATCAGTGAAAGCTTGCATAAGAAATGAAGGTTGAAAATTAGTTTTATGTCGTGAAATACTGTAGACTATGGTTTTGCTAGAGTCGTAGATGATATCGAATTACTTTTCAGTGAATTAAAAATTATCAACCAAAAGTTATTCCCTTCAAGAGGCAGGTTAAGAAAAGAAACTGTGAGAACTAAATAATAATACTAAATTAAAAATGACAAGAAATAATGGGAAAAGAAAGAAGAATGAAAAGAAAAAAGCAGGGAGATTGGGCACAAAAGCACTGAATAAGCTATTGAAAATTGAAAATTTCCACGAGGTCACTTTTTTCAGAGTTGGTTATGCATTATGAAAGTCATAATATTGTCCAAATCTCTTGGTCAAAGAAACTGAATGGCATTATAATTGCTAAATAACTTTCATGGCTACCAAAAACAGTTTTCAACTGGTAATTATTGTTGTTATGGTGGGAAAAGAACCAGAAAAATAGCGCCTGCAGGGGAATAAAGAGGATAGTTTGTGTGTAGAATGTGTTAAGGAAGTGTGAAAGCTCTCGCAGGAAAAAATGGTAAAATAGGAGCGTCGCCTGGGCAACACACTAAAAAATGTTTCTCTCTACGTTGATTATTGCTGTATTCTTTGAAATTTAGACAACAAAATCTAGCTTTATGTTGGTTCAGAGACAAGAAAAATTATTTTAGGGCTGATTAGGCAAGACTTATCTCAGTACAGAGCACCATAAGAATTGCTAATACTAATATAAATTTAAAAAATAAAGAAACGATTTACCAGAGATGTTCTGAATTCCCAGCAGGATTTCCAAACGTAACCATACTTTTTCATCTTTAGTCAAGGTCCAAACTAAATCAATGCTTTTGGAATGTCCTTCCCTTAACACGATTCGATTTTTGGAAAAGATTTCGACATTTTTGGATATACAAGAACATAAACAAATCATTTAAAAGTGAAAATTATATTTATTTTAAATAATTACCACAGCGTGAAGTGAATAGTTCAATTATTTTTGTCTTCTGCTTTATTTTCGTAGAATATTCACATGACATACGTAGCTTTGAGGCCGAAATTTTGAGCCCAACTCCCAAACTGTTCTGTACGATCCTTGGACAACCTTATTTAAATGAACGTATATATTTTTCTAATCTTTTAACCGAAATATTAACAACTACCTCTGTTTTTAAACAAAGAATTCAAGATATCGAGAAAATAAATATTATAATTGGAAGATAATTTCCAAATATAACGATATATTCGCAATAAAAATTGAGATTTTATGAGCGTGCTTTTATGCAATGTTGAATTCAATGCAAGAATAATTTTGCAGTTCTGGTACAGCGATCTAAAGAGAAGTATTTGAGGAATGCGTCACACTTCGAACGTGTGATAGTGAGCAAAATTATGCTATCTCTAAATCGATTCTATGTTGAAGTTAAACAATTTATAAGCAATAGGATCTTTTCGTATAGATAAATGAAGTTTTCAAGAACTTTTCGGCTGCCTAGTAATCCTTGGTCATCCTTCGCAGCCGCTCAATAATCCGTTTTTAAAATAATTGATTTTCATTGAGCACAAAAAAAAAAAAAAAAAAAACCTCTTTATTTAAATGCCTAGTCGTTCTAGTGCTTTCGCACTAATTGGGGGCACTATCGCTCACACACACTACCACTACATTAACTGTTTTAAGCATACAACTCTCAGCTCACATGTTGATTTTTACGGGAGGAAAACCGGAGAACCCGGAGAAAAACCCTCGTGACAAGGGAGAGAACAACACATCTAACAAACTCTCACATGTGGTGTCCGCAGGGCTCGAACCAGCGACTCTAGCCGTTGGACCACAGTGGTGAGAGGCGAACGTTTTACCGCTACGCCACCCATGCCACCCTAAATAATATTCATAAGACACAAAATTACTACTTTGTTATCTATTGGTAACGTTTTGGTAACTCATTTTCAAAGCAATAGAAAGACGACATTTGTTTTCGAAAACAAAGGCTCTGAAAAGATTTAGCTTCTAAAATCCTGCTGAAACTGATAACATAAACCAGTGCAAAAAGCGGCTCAGCAGATTTTCAACTTGATTAATTTTTTCTTCAACCGACGTAATGATCTTTGTTTGGCTGTTAAGTATAAAACGTTTATGAGTACTTATTCATTAGCAATGTCATTACAGTGCTATTACTATAGTATTTAGAGTCATTTTTATCGACATATGGATGGTTTCAAATGGTGATTAACGGCGGTTCTTTGTGATAGAGTGAGGCATTCGTGGCTGGACGGAAAAGCTGTGCCAGAAAACCTTCTGTGGCCAATTCTCTTATCTAGTTATCTTCCCACCATTTCAACTCCTACTTTCGTTATCGCAACAATGTAGATTTTTTTTTAACTCTGAGCAATTAAAAAGAATCCAGAAACCCTAGAAAAAGGAAACTCAAGTGTTGATTTGCGCCGACGACAGCTGCTGGACGTTGCTAAGTACAGCACTCTCCTCCACATGTTGGTAATTTTCTTCATAATATCTACTTGATTTTTCAATATCTCTACACTCTTCGGAGGGATTACTGTAAACGCGTTAATGTAATATGAAATACTTGAAATTAATCTTGGAATGCATTTGTTTGGTACTTGACATCCCGGGGGCAAGTTGGTTCACAATAAAGCAAGTGGCTTGTGGCAAATTGCCATGGAATATAGTTGTTGTCGTCTCGGCCCACGAATTCATCTCAACCGGAAAATTACTACACCTGGTGTTCTCTCGCTGCTAAACCACAAAGAATTTAGTGACCGTTAGCATGTGGCGTGGCGAAGAGAGATTTCTTACAAACAAAAATAAAAACGGCGAGAAGAAAGACACCCCTAGGGTGACGCCTTATTTTTTAAGGTGAAGTGTCTACAAGCGCGACTGGCTTAGCGCGTTGGTTTACAAATGACTTTACCTTTTTACATTACAGAGTATACACTTTAGTTACCATCAGCTTATAAAATTTTTATGACACTGAAGCCAAGTTTTTAGTGTTTCCTTTATGAAGATAATTCATCAGTCCAAACGGATCACATCCTTGTTTAGCAAAGAATTGTAAACTCTCAAAACAAGAAGAATTAAATATCAATAGCTATAGTAAAGGGCCGAAAGAAATGAGCCCGAATCTAGCTTTATAAATTTGTGCGAGTAGATGTGTTATTAATGCACGAGTGAGTTTTACCATTAATTAAGGACAGACTAACTAACACACGACTTAATCTTGTACACGTGGAATTCATGTAGATCGCTCTAGGTGAAATATGATTTTTGCCTCTTCTCGGTTATGTCTTTTCTTTTAGCTCCATCTTCAGCAGTGGCGGATCTAGGGGTAGTGCGAGGGGGTCCGCTGCACCCGTTTTTTTTGGTAAGGTTTGAATTTTTGGATATCAAGAAAAATATCTTCTGAAGCTATCGTTTGTTTTGGCTGATGAC
>WUAP02128944.1:0-11936 GCA_015163945.2 Stichodactyla helianthus | reverse complement strand
CCCATACTGGGATTGATTACTGAACTTATTCAGTATGCGGGCTATAATTAAAACAAAGTGATCTTGGATTATACTAAATTGATAACTGATGTTAATCAGCATGGTTATAACTAATATAAAGTGATCTCAGCCCATACTGGGATTGATTACTGAACTTATTCAGTATGCGGGCTATAATTAAAACAAAGTGATCTTGGATTATACTAATCAATTATGTGTTAACATATTTTCAGTCTACATATTCAGTAGGTGTTCAAATACGAACAGGATTGTCCTTTTCAATTTCTGCTCCGCTGTATTGTAGTCTTGCGAGAGAGGAAGAAACGTTCCTGATCTTGTAAGTTTAGTTTTTGCATGTTAAGGTTAGGTGAATTTACCAAAGACAACCATATCTCCAGGCACATAGGCTTTCTTCATGTCGATCACATTTTTGGCCGGGAACAGTAAGTTTTTAAGGGCAAAAAGAGAGACGGCTTGAAATTTGTGATTGAACTTGTCTATTATTTGTTGAGGAAGGAGGTCGTTTAATCTGTCCTTAAAAGCCTTCTGCATATCGTGGTCGCTACTCTTGCAAGCACCACCAGCAGGTTCAATGTCGCCGGACAGGGTTACATCTGGTATTGAACAATCGATCTGAACCGACTGATACTGTCCTGAACCAGATACAGTGATTGGAAGGGCTGAATGTATACCTAAAGTTATTTGTAAATGGATATCATCCCAACTAACCCCGCCCGGATACTCGCGTATAGTAGTTCCATAAGAAAATTTGTACTTCTTGTTCATCGTATAATCCATCTTGATGCGCCCTTTGTTGTTCGAGTTGCCATGCTGCAATGTCAAGCCTTTAAGATCTACCTCTATTTTATCGTTGGGAACTTTAACATAATCAGGATAAATAAAATCACTTCCAATAATTGTTTGTGGAAAGTAACATGATATCAAACCTGAAGCTTCTTTAGAGGACCAGCTTTGATCGACCTTCTTTGGTTCAACCGCTTCGAGATCCATACCGTCAAGAGATGCAGGTAGCACATCTTGAAAGAAGATTTTCGAATTGATAATCAAACTGCTTTCATACTCTTTTGGGATCGGATCTACCAAAGTCAGGGATGTGGCAGAGAAGTATTTTCCAGTTGTAGCAATAAAGAGCTGTAAGAGATCGCCTTTATTATTGCTTCGGTGAACGTGAAATTTGAATTTTTTTGGTTTTAAGGATTTAAGCATCGAATGTTCCTTAAAGTCCAGGGTACCGAATTTGTACACCTCGTAACCATCCTTCAGGTGGGAGAAATAATTATCTAAGGCTAGTTTCGTATCGTTATCTAACTCATGGCCTTTTAGATTTCTAATTTGGAATGAACCATCACTTAGTTTGGCAACCACATCCTGATGAGAGGTGACAGATCCAGTAATTGTAGCCAAGGAAACATCTCCCATAACATATGGATTATCATCCTCTTTTTTTCCCTTGTCTTCCTCTATCTTGACCTGATTAAACAGGTGCCACTTGGTCTCGCCAGCATACCGTGTGTATTTGTTGTAGCTTCCTGATTTAATGTAAAGCTTAATTTGAGCAGAATCTGAGTTGTTTTGGAGAAACTGAAGCTTCGGGGCATAGAACGTTAAGTTCAATTCAATACGCGTGGAGTTCCCCATGGCATTTTTATATTCGTATTTAGTTTCTCCTGTTTCCCTCAGAAACTTAGGATTTTGGCGTCTGTCTTCATATTGCCTGGAAAGTTGATCATTTACTTCTTTGGCCGTCATCGAGAATACAACATCCCATCCAGCAAGGACAGAAACTCCATCCATCAAATCTAGAGTATTTTTTACCGAATCCGGTAAAAAGTAACTATTATCATCGGTCGCGGCAGTCTCTTCTACGACCTGAAGTCCAAGGTCTGGCATGGAATATGAGGGAGCGGTATTGCTTTCCTTTAACTGAGCGTAAATTCTAAAGATGAGGCGGACGGTTACGCGACGCTGGTTATCATCAAAATTTATGTCTTGATTACTTTGCGTGTCTGGCAAGGAAATCCTCCACATTGAAAAAGGAGTGATGTCAGAAACCTTGTTATCGAAAGGATCCTGGCCATTTTCTTCTATGTATGCATTTGAATGCTCTACAACTTTGGGTACGTCAGAGAACTTATGGCTGCTAGAGCTGACTTCTTGAAGTCCTGTGAAGACTCGGGATGCAGTTTGAAATTCTAAGACGTTGCCATTAAAATCGCGATCAAAGAAAGGATGCCCATCAAAAACAAGCTCTGTGTAGTACTTGCCACTCTTAGTATGTACTATACCACCAATCTCTACTTGAACATCCTTCACACGGACGTAGTTATACGAGGCAAACTCACGTTTGTTGACGGAAATGGAAAACGAGAAGCTTTGGTTTTTGATGAGACTTTTTGGATTAACTCCGTGGATCTCATACACGATGGGGTTTTCAACTAGTCTAGGTTTAGGCTGAACAGTTAGACCTTCATTGATGCTTTGCGACTGATTCAGAATGGCAAGCTGCAGATTAAGCATTGTGAATGACCCTATTGGAGTAGGTGGTCGGAGGTACTCGTACTGCAAAGCCCTGTCCTGTATGACTATGGTGGAAGCCATTGTCATCAGCATTTGTCGTTGAAAGAAAAGTAGCTGACCAGAAAGTCCAACCAAGTCAATCTTAGCAACATCTAGTTCTTTCGGCTTAGCTGTAAGGTCAATTTTCAGGGCATCAAGTCGTTTCTTCTGTTCCGCATGAAGCGTTATCCGTTGCTTAGCAGCCGACAAATCGGCAGCAATTTTCTGCAAGGTGTTCTGACACTGCAGAAGAGCTTTCCCTCGTAGAACGAGGATTGAAAAGGCGGTACACAGAGAGGTCTTTTCAGGAAGTTTTGGCCCTGAAGAAAGAGCACCATCAAAATTAACTTTCATTTCATCCCATTCAAGAGCAGACGGTACTTCTAGTCCATTTGCATCTATGTCGTTCAATTCAGGAATACATTTCTGTGGATCTTTAGGAAGGGCTTTTATGGATTTATAAACGTTGATAACCGCATTAAAAACATTGATTGCCTTTTGTATTTTTTGCACAGTTTTACCAAGGGACTCGAGGGCTGATATTGATGCTGATGGTGTTATAAATGAAAAGCCAAGTGTAAAGATATTAGAGGCGATGCTGAGAGCAGCCGAAACTGTTTGTTGCTCCTCCCATTTAGCAACGGCATCTTTATAGTTGGAAACGGCGTCATCTACCTCTTTTCGCTGGTCAGCCAAACTTTTACTGAGCTTGTCGGTCTGCTTAGTGACTCGATCCAATTCAGCTTCTTTGTCTTTGACAACCCTTATGAAGACATTTTCCATACTTTGCTGATAACTTGCTTGGGCTCCTATGTAGTCGTGAAGAAGAGTACCAGAACGAATGATATTTTCATTTAGAACACTTTCTCGTTCTATCTCACGTTCTTCAGCTTTTCTCCTCCTTATCTGAGTCTGGAAATTTGTCAGCTTTTGGACTGCTGTATCAATAACTTTCTCGACGTTGTTTACCACGTCTTTGTAAGCTTCATACCGCAGGTACGGTACAGGTACACCAAAATCTTGTTCTTTGGACGTCATTTTTGCGAGATACAATGCTCGTGCTTGTATGACAGCAAGCTGTTCGTCTTTAACGTTATCAGTACCTGTTATCCGCGCAATCCATAACAAGAATCGCTTTATCAAATTCATATCTTGAGACTGGTCAGACGCGTTTGAGAGTAGGAAATTAAGTCGAGCTTCAGCTGCCACCAGGGCAAATCTAATATCATTGATTCGCTCAGTAATGACTGTCGGCGAAGGGGAATCCCGAACGTCACGTACTACGGCTACCGTACCATTACTGTTCTCAAATAGGAGCCCGTTCACCGCCACACACAACTTAGTGCCATCTCCATTACAGATTGCGAGACCACCGTAAAACTCGTCACAGAAGAAATGATCTTTGACTTTGTCAAAACCCGAATCTGTAAGACGAAGTGTAGGGGGTACGGGGCCTACGCCACAAGAGATTATTTGACCAAATATGGAAGCATTAGATGAACCCGGAACATCAATGACTGTCTTACCACTTGAATTAGCCATTGGTATCTGAAGAGAAAATGATTATAAAACAATTATAGTTCTCGAAATTTCATAGAGAATTAGCAGTAATAGCATGTTCTTAGTAACTAGATCAAACGCGCGGGGCAAGATTGCCTCATGCGGTATCTAAACATCGAGAAGTGGATTGAAAAAAGGAGGCTCGTCCGAGCTTGTTTGCCCGACTTCCCGGTGTTTGGATAGAGCCATGCAAGCCCGTAAGCTAGAGGGGAGGGGAGGGAAAATAAGTAAGACCTACCCTATTTATCCTTCTAAGTAAATGAGATTAACGAAAATACCTGAGGGATGATGAATGACTGCAGAACTTCTTACTGCTTACATCAGTGAAGGTTTTATCAGAATATTAATTCTCACCTGAACTCCGCTTGCGAAAGCGCTAAAATTCTTTACCAATTCCGGAAATTGGAGTACAATTTTACTCAGGTCGATCTTCTCCTGACAAATGTTCACGGTTGGTGTAGCAAGTGTTGATAGGAGTCCATCGTCATCAATTGGGTCTGAGTCCTTGTAAACCGCATTCAGATCATAAGGGCAGTTGTTACGGAAATATGGAGCCACACCAGATCCTTTACTGTATTTAGCATACATCGCACCTTTGAAGACTTTGCGCCATATTAGCATTCGGTAATACTCGGCAAATACTTCAAGAGAAGCTAGCTCAAATGATATCGCAGTGTTTTTAAGGAAGGTGGTATTGACATTGACGGAGTCACTGAGGTAATACGGAGCGAAGATGCTATTTGTTCCTGCATAGGGCTTATCAATCCACAGACCAGCATCAAGAGACTTTTTCATTTCTGGATCCCCACTGGTTATACAAATCTTTCCGATTGCGGCGGTATAGCCATATTTTCCATCATCCCTTCTAGGGACAGTATACCGACGAAATGATGTCGATTCCAAGCCTTTTAGACTGTCAGCATGTTTCTGGTAGTATTCAGAAATCTCTTTAAATTCCTTTGGTCCATAAGCAAACACTTGAAATATGGAATCACCAACATCAATCATGGATACAAAGTGTGAGCCATACGTTTCGTAGAACTTCAAATAGCCATTACCGCCATTCATGCTAAAATTAGAACTTTTCCCCAACTTCTCCAAAGATTTAAGGGCAGCAAGAGTCTCTGGCTTGATGGTATTATCAGGATCTGGATTACCAAAGATACCTCTTTCGAAACAAGGATGCTTTGCTGTGCCAATATAACGCGAAATACGAACAAGAGCAAAACACAAATCCTTTTTTGAAAGATCAATTCCAAGCTGACTGGAAAGGTCTTTAAGCGCTTTTTGGCGAGAGGAATCGGCTAACCCAGCAAGGACAAGGGCTCCTGCAGGCCAGTATGCTGACGCAGCTTCATTTGCTGAAACCCCGAGAGAGACTGGTCTTACATTCACTTGCAAAACAGTACCAAGTAGGTCTTCAACGCCGTTATGTAGAGTGATAGTAGGCCAGGACCATTTAGCATCGGAAATAGGGTTCTCGATTTTCGCTGATTTTTCATAGAGGGCGAGCTTTTTAGGAGAGATAAAAGGCACAGATATATTTCCTGCGTTGTACCCATCCAGAAGATTCGTAGATTCACCAAGCTTGAGTTGATCAAGATTCATGCTCTTTATAAACAATGAATTATCCTGAAAAGAAATTGTGAACATTTCATTCATTGTAAAACTAGACGGTCTAAGTTAATTCATGGTTCCGACTCAACCAAGTTACTAGTTAAGTCCCACAAGCTCAACAAATTAGCCAGAATATCTCAGCATTTAAAACTTTGATCGCGGAAAAGTTAATTATATATTGTTTCAATTATTTACTGTCTGATGAAAATAAAATAAAATTGCCTTGTTATCCTTGTAGTCCCGTTCAAAACAGAAAACGTTATTGTTTGTGGGACAAGATCTTAATTCCACGGGGAAAAATCCTGCGAAGGTGATTGGTTGCTATTTTTTTTTAGTCCGAACCATCAATTTGGAGGAAACCTTGCAAGACCTCAATAGTAGAGGTCGGCTTCTCCTAACATTCCAACCCCAACCCCACGTAGAAGAGCAGCGTCCATCAAAAGATCTTTCAGAAACAAACAATTGAATAAGGGCCCAAAATTTAATACTTCAAATCAAAGACAAAAATTTAAGCTCCAAAATAGTACGATAACCAGTATGTTAAAAAAACCGACATTGTAACATTCATGGGTTACCTGTGGCATCCCGCATGAAGTTCGAGGTTTGTTCAGTTTTGAGGCCTTCATTTCGCTTGTAGGACGAGCTAGCGGCCTTACATTTTCTGTCAGAGGGATTTTATTTCTTTCTGTCATTTGATCGTTTTTCAAGTAAAACGCGCAGTAATCAATATAACTTCAAAAAACATTTTCGAATTACGATCCTGTTCGATCAAACTTTCCGGCGGAAATTTCGAGAACAAAGGTCATTACTTAGACAACAGACGTGGATTACCGCGCGAAATTCAAAATACAGTAACTACTCCTTGAGCGGGAAATTTGAATATCATCACGGTTCGCTAATCTTATTGTTCGCTAAAAATCGGAAAGATCAAAATTTATCCTGTGGGGTAGGAATAATAAATTGTGAGAAAGATGGAGTAAAAGGACAGGATTTTCACTGTTACAAGCAGCAGAATGAATAAAACATCACTAATTTTGTTGATTGAAGTTCCACGGCTAGTGTAAATGCTGTTTGTTGGTTTTCAGCATCAGCAACAACACAGACATGATCCTATGGTTCCAGTATTACTGAAAGTATGACTCGAATTTGAATAAAAACAGAAGACTATTTTGTTGTTTAGTGGTTGTCAAGATCACTAAAACAGTCAACAACTGAATGAGTGAAAACTCCCGATAGCTGATGTGTTTATCTAAATGCTTCCTTTTTTCATATTCTAGAGGTCTAAATTCCCTCTACACTTGGTGGTTCATTTCTATTTAATTTAATTTCAAATAAGTAATCCATAGAAATAAAGTTTGATTTCTAGCGACTTCAGATTTTGTTAAATGAAATCACCAAATATTGGATTTTTGAATCGTGCTCTGCTGTAAATCCTAAAGTAATATAAGAAATCATATCTTTTACCTGTACGACTATTAGCGACTTAAGCAGAATAAGGCCCTTCAAAGATTCAGAGCTTCAACATTTGCCTCCAAAATACTCCTCAGCTCGATATATTCATCCTGAAAGTCAGCCGAGGCGCGCAGCCAGTAGTCCCAAATATTAGATTCAAATATATTTTGATTTTGTGCTCTGAACAGCGGGAGTTAAATTCCAGTGCAGACACGTGACTGGACCACTAGCTACTATTGCGTAATTTTACAATTTTTTCGCCGGAGGAATCAGAAAAACAACGGTAATTTATGACTGGTAAAAACGACGAAAAGGACTGAGACCCGAAATGCATTTCTTGACTGCTATACCACAGATAGCTAGGGGTGTTCCTAAACCGCGAAAAAGCGAAATGACGAAATAGCGAAACAGCGAAATGGGCATACATAATAAATACATAATATACATAATATACACTCATGGAATGGATTACGTATCCATTTCGGGCAAAATGTTCTTTTTTATTTCAACTTTAACGGTGCTTTTCTACTTCTTAATGTTTTACTTCTTCTGAATGTACATCATCACTATGACATCAACATGTCATGGAATGCTTGTTAACTATCTGATACACTGGTCCATGACCACGTGGTTATAGCAAACAAAACAAAAGAGGAAGAAAAAGGAGAAAAAAATAAGAGTAGAAAACTCGTCAACAAAAACGTAGGCTCTTAACACGTAATAATCTCTATGCACCTTTATCAAATTTTCCACCTGTCGAAATTTGAATAATTAGATTAATCTAATTTGTTCAAAGAATTTAATATATAGTTGCATCGTTTTATATAACTATTATAGCTATATATCTATTGCTTAATTTTAAAATAAGGACAACACACTTGAGTTTAACAAACATGTTTCGGGAGTACGCCTCCCATCTTCAGTGTATGAATGATTTACAATATACAGAGCTTAAATAATTTGTACCAGTAGAGTATTATACTAGGTTACAAATATCGACTTTGAATCTCTTCTTAAGCCTGGTTCACACTAGCGTCGTAATCGTGATCGTAAGCAACGTACGCAGACTCAATAGCGTATTTATCACTGAGACGTGAAAAAAGACAAGCACTGTTAATGAGCAGTACGCTACTGAGTCTGCGTACGTTGCTTACGATTACGATTACGACGCTAGTGTGAACGAGGCTTTAACCTTGCGCCAGGGCCGCACCGAAAGTTATGGACCGAGTTTCTTTTCGCTACCTTATGGGCCAAGCTCGTAGCAAGCGGACCATAAAAATTGGAAGAAAGAGAGTTTTACCGACTTACATACGATCAAGCAATCAAGGTTAATTAGATGTTTATTATATGACAATCAGAACAAAATAAGGTTTGTGGAAACTACCGTAAGTAGGGGAGGATCCAGGATTTTGTGAGGGGGCTGTCCCAAGTAGATCTCTCGAGAGATGACGTCATATCCCAAGTACGTCTTTTGAAAGATGACGTCACCTCCAAAATGGTGGCCTCCTAACAATGGAATCTGATTACGTCATCTCAAAACTGTTAATGTGATCAGCTATAGTTATCTGTGGTGCGGAAAGAGTAGAGTCTGTCGTACGACTTCCATATATGGATGTACATATACAGGGCTCTGATGTACATATAGAAGGCTCTCATGTACACATAGAAGGTTCATTAATTATGTATGCCATCATATGTACATACGTGGTTATTAATATGTATGTCGTTCTATAAATACCCAAAAAATTCCGATTCATTCAAGCGCATGGCTTATTGGTTAGGTTTAGGGTAAATAATAGGGTTAGACAATGCATACGGTGCTGGGATCGAATCTTCATAATATTTCTAAAAAATCGTTTTCATTTCTAATTGAAAATGATTGAGGGTCTTTGAATATTTTCTTCTATAAGTTCTTCTCAGCATTATCTGTACATGAGAGCCTTCTATGTGTACATCCATATATGGAAGTCGTACGACAAACCCTTCTCTGCGAAAATTTTCGCAAATTCGGTTTTGCCTAAAAGTATGTCCGGCAATAGGGGGGTGTCCGGTGCACCTATGGACATCCCCCTGGATCCGCCCCTGGGAAGTTATGTACCTCAAATAGTCCAGTTTTACATTCCATAATTACCGCTGTAATCCTTGACCACGGGTTCATTTGTACAGGCTTAGACTCGTTTAAGAGCAAATTATTCATAAATACCAACGGCAATGCGAAAAATGTACAACTTGACCAATACAAACACTTTAATTCCACGGTCTTTCACTAGTATCTATGAATAACTTACTTATAAACGAGGCTAAGCCTTTACAAATGAATCCGTGGTCAAGGATTACAGCGGTAATTATGGAATGCGAAACAGAACTATTGGCCAATGACAGCTCAAAAAATTACTTTGCTATATAATAATTACTTTTTACTAGGTTTTTGATTAAAACAAAAACCAAAACAACAACAACAAAAGATTTTAAAAATGGTGCAGCTTAGAAAAATAAAACGTTGATATAATAATAAGCGACCGGATACTTTAACACTGTGCACTAAATGTACATAGGTGGAAGTCAAATTAGCACCTCCAAACAAGTTTCAAATATGTTTTCAGAATAAATCTAGACCTTATCCTTGTGGAACAATAAAGAAGCAATTTAGTTTGGCTACGAAAAGTAGGAGCATTCCTAAAAAAAATACTTAAACTCCATTCCAAAGACAGTATAAATGTGAAGGGACTAAATCTAACATCACAACCACATCGAGCTTCAATCACAACTTAGAGTACTGGCCAGCTTATTAGCTTCAGATATGGTCAAGGGCGTTCCCTCGATTAGGTCTGCCTTTATATTGAGTTGGACCGATAATTCTTCCATCTTTAGAAATTGGCTTACAAAATTGAAGCTTGAAATATCATCTTAGTTGGACTATTGAAAACAGTTTCCTTAAAAAGAAAGAGTGTTACTTACGCATCGATTTCCAAATGGCTAGTAGACACCAAAGCCAAGGATGCTTAGAAGAACAATTTGCTGAACTGAAAAGCACTTAAGGAACGCTAAGTGACGTCAAACAAACAAATCCAAATGATTATAAGGGTCAAAAAGAAATCTATTAGAGTGGAACTAATCCGACTGTGCTACCTAAGGTTCTATCCAATCCCAAAGCCAATCTTAAACAAAAGACTCTCACATGATCAAAACTTGTCAATCAGAATGTACTCTTTCACGACTGAAACAGAATATTGGAATTCCAGATAATAAGGCGGTCTTCTTTGATGTCAGTAGGTTCGGCTCATCTGAATTCGGCGTTTGACCTAGGCCTAACAGGGGCAATCTACATGACAGTCAAAGGACATGAAGCGTGCCCCTCTAGACTCCGTTAATGATTTCAATATTCGAACAAATCAATTCTTCAACGAGTGCCATAAATATGTAGGAAAACTCTACAGAAAATGTAGTATGAAGTTTGGTGCATTTCAGATCAAATTTCGAGTAGACAATTAAATTTGAAGTCAGAAGTTTTCGGTTTTATTAATGGAAACTCAGAGTGGATAATCAACTCAATATTCGAATAATGAAATCACTATTGGAGTCTAGAGAAGCACGCTTCATGTCCTTTGACTGTAAGTGGTTGATTACGGCGATTCTATTACTACAAAAAAAGTTTTTCTGATCGTGATCATCAGCTGAAATGGTAATGGTTGAACGAATTTCAAAGCAGTGCCGAAAAAAGATTCGAATCAATATACTCCATAATACTTAAACTCCCATTCTAAAGACAGTATAAATGTGAAAGAACTAAATCTAACATCACAACCACATCGAGCTTCAATCACAACTAAGAGTACTGGCCAGCTTATTAGCTTCAGATTTGGTCAAGGGCGTTCCCTCGATTAGGTCTGCCTTTATGTTGAGTTGATCCGATAATTTTTCCATCTTTAGAAATTGGCTTACAAAATTGAAGCTTGAAATATCATCTTAGTTGGACTATTGAAAACAGTTTTCTTAAAAAAGAAAGAGTGTTACTTACGCATCGATTTCCAAATGGCTAGTAGACACCAAAGCCAAGGAATGCTTAGAAGAACTATTTTATTACTGAACTGAAAAGCCGCATTTACAGTGCGACGCGTCTAACCGTGAAAACAAGTTTTTGATTTCTTTTTGACAACCCTTAATATCAAAGTTGTCAAATACTTGTCAAAAAGATGTCAAAAATTGTATAAAGGTTCACGGTTACGCGCGTCCGACTGTAAGGAATGCCAAAGTGACGTCAAACAAACAAATCCAAATGATTATAAAGGCCCGTGCAGCGCACGCAACATTCTTGGCCAACAACATCCAATATTGTTGGGCCCAACATGTTGGGAGCGTTTGAACACAATGTTTCGTGTTGTTGCATGTTGTTTGCTGAGCGAAGTTTAAAACGCGTCAACCTTCAGAGCCAGCAAGTCCCAACATTTCTTTTGTTTCGTGGTCGTCGAAGCGTATTCCAAGAATGTTTCGTGCGTTACGTTTGGACCGGATGTTGAGCATTATGTCCAACAATGTTGGACTCAAACATGTAAAATAAGCATTGTATCCATGGAAATTACACACAAACAATCGTATTACCCAACATAGTTGGAACTTTTGATAGATAAGATAAACTTGAACACCGTATGAATTGGTGGTTGATTACTGACGTTTCGGACGTTAGTTCTTCGTCGGAGTTAGTTCATTCAACTCCGACGAAGGACTAACGT
>WUAP02128933.1:0-14292 GCA_015163945.2 Stichodactyla helianthus | reverse complement strand
GAGTTGGATCATCGACGTGTGCGAGTTAGTTATTTCACGTGGGCGAGTTGGTTAGTGGGCGAGTTGACCGGTTACCGGGGCAGGGAAAAGGGGAAGGGGGAAGGGAGAATAGGAGAGAGAGCATCACAGTTCCTTTTGGTTGTGCAATTTTCAATCACCAATTACCATTTGCTATTCAACTTTTTTTTAATTGCATCTACAAGTCACATTGAACCAAAATAATATATCTTTGCCTTACTTTAACATCACTTATTTTTTTTCTTTTCCGCAATGCTCATCCTTAAAACAGGGCCATCTTTTCCAAGTTTCTGTAATATTTTTTTCATTTGTTACTCTAAATTTACTACTATAGTTTATCCTATGAAATTAGTATAATTTATAAGCTGTACAGGAAGATAAAAATTTCACTACAAGGGATTCCTCATATAGATTAATCAGTCAATTAATTAATACATGGAAATAGATTTGATTTAGTAATATTTCAGTTCAGTATCAAAATGAAAGCTACTCAATCTATTATATCACCAAAATCAATTTTACCCAACAATTTCAAAATCTAAAATCTACTAGCTAGCTGTTTTTGTTGTTATGAAACGTGGGCCATCCACAACAGAGCTAGGCTCAAATTAAAGTGAATGCCCAAAGATCAAATTGGAATTTAGAAGTTGGCTTTTGTGGAGGGAGGAAAACAGGAGAACCCAGAGAAAAACCCTCAAAGCACAGGAGAAAACCAACAAACAACTCTACTCACGAGGTGGCAAGTCCAGGAATCAAACCCGAGACCCCAGCGGTAAGAGGCAGTGCATTAACAGCACACACCACCCATGCTTCCCTCAATTTTGAGATTCATCTATTTTACTGCTTGTTTTATTATAGTGAAATAATATAGGGGTTATTGAACAAGCATGAGGACCAGATGGAGGTATATTGGTGGTGTTCTTTTTTCATGATTGTATAGAATGAGCCTGTAGGGTGAGGTCCATACACGCCAAAAAGTCAATAAGACCAATATCTCCCCATCTGGACTAAACAAGCTTGGTCAATATGTTTATTATATCCATGGCAAACATAATTAGCAGAAGCAGTCCATAACTTTTGCTGAGAGGTCTGGATGAAAAAATCCTAACCTCTCAACAACCAATCAAATTGTTTCATTTTCATTTGGACTGGCTTGCCATATTATAAAGTCCATTACTGAATTATCCTCAAAACCAGGCAAATCAGAAAATGTGGAGAAACCCACTTTTTCTCAAGAGAAATTTCTTGGTGTTGCTTTTGTATTTTCCATTACTCTTGTACTCCCAATTACCTGGTGTATTAGTGCCATAATGGAATAATCTAAAGTATAATAATGTCCATAGCATCCCATAGTATCAGTCTAGTATTCATGTCATGACCAAGGGAGCAATTAGAGAGGCCTTCTTAGACTGCAGACTTCCTTCAGATGATTGTATGATTACTGCACCATATCTTCAAATAGTGTAAAGAATTCACTGCCAGGGTCTTGAGATAACCAAAGCAACAAGTAGATGTAACAATTCATCTGGAATTTCCACTGGAAATCTGTAGTTAAATTCAGAAGTTCAATTTTGTCATATTTTTTTAAAGAGTCCTCCACTTTTTATTCATCTGATATTTCAAGGTTCATGTAAAAAACCATCTTTGTATAGCATTCCAAAACTATACACCACAATTTATTTTCATATTACTTGAGCATTAATGGATAATCCATGTATTTATTGACCATCACTTCAAGTTGATCCTATACATTTTTTAATAAACAGTAACACTGGAGACCATTCAAGTACATCTATTGGTAATATTATAAGCATCTAGACAAAGTCCAGCACACTTGCAATTTAGAGGCAAGCCTTTAATTTGCTTGAAGACCGTCATGCTGTTGGGGTACTAGTGAGGTAAAGAATGATGATACAAAATTCAATGCTATTCTGAATGCCGATGGACCAGGTGGAGGTGGTGGTGGTTGTTGGGTTGGATCTTCTCCTTCATTTGATTCTGTGCCATCTTCTGTATCTCCCCTGTCTTCATGGTTGTTGTCTCTTGCACCCTGTAAATGAACAGAGTTAATTGAGACTTTTGATTACAGGATCATAATTCTTTTGGTTATAATCCTATTGACTTAATGGTCAGTTGAGAGTGCACGTCATATATCCATGAAAGAAATAAAAAAACATTTTGTAATAGCCTACTTTGAATAATATTATATAATTGAGTGATCGCAAACAATAAGGGACTGTTTATTAATTATCCCTTGGGGGGCTGGAGAAAAAGGAGGGGGGGCTTCGAAAAATTTTCTCACAAAAAAGGGGGGCTGAAAGAACCAAGGAAGGTATGTCAGAGTTTAAATTTTTATGGGGGGGGGGTTTTTTTCAAAAATTGTTTTTGATAGAATGGGGGGGCTGTGAAATATTTCCCCTTCCCCTCCTACTTTTCCTCCAGCCCACCCCAAGGGATATTTAATGAACAGTCCCTAAGAATAAAAGACATGCTCAAAAGCAAACCATCATGAGTAACAAGGCCAGTTTGCTACTTGGTATGTGTCGAGAGAGGGGTGTTCTCAGGGGGTGTTCTCAGGGGGTGGTTCCAGGATGTTTCTAAGGAGGGTGACTTTCAAGACTTGCGCATGTGCTTTGGGCCAGAAACCACAGGGAACCCAAAAAACGTGCGAAAAACATCCAATACACCAATGCATAGTAACAGGGCTTGAAATTAATAGAGAATAACGAAATAATGATACAACAATCCAAAGTAAAATTGATGTAAAAATCAAACGTCAAGACTAAATTGATTTTTGAGTGATTGATAACGTATTTATAACGTGATTGATAACATATTTTAACGTATTTATAATTCACCACCCCTTGATATGTCCCGGAGTCTTCACTTCATAACGTATTGAAAGCAAACACAACTATAAGAAAAGCAGACTGCACTTGATTGAATTTCTCAGACGATTGACTCAAAAGTACTCAATTTAAGAGACCAGAGAAATTTGAAGTGAACACAAAAAACAGTCTCTCTAGCTAACCTACATTGTGTGAAGTGTCTAGAATAGCACACATTAAAAATCCATCATATTCTTCGCATGTTACTGGTTGGGCAGTTTATTAGATGTCATTGAATGAAGACATTTCAAGAACTATTCCTTGCCATGTAAAGTTGACTACTTTCGTGAAATTTCTTTTGTGGCAAAATCAGATATAGAACAAATTAGTGCCACTTTATTTACTGATCCCAGCTTGCCGTTACCGTTCAATAAAATGTTTACAAAAATTTACTTGTAAAAAAATTAGTATAAAAGGACCATTCATTATTTATGCCAGGGGGACTGGCATCAAAAATTTATGATGGGATCACGAAAAAAAATATGCATAGAGGGAATAACTGTCTTTAGCGGGGGAGGGGTCATGTTTAGGGTAAGGGCTGGATGAATCTTGCCAGCTTCCCTCCCCCCAGCATAAATAAGGAACGGTCCCTAATAAAATTAATAATAACTTTTGCCGTTTACTAATATGACCCTCCCATTATGCAACTGATAAAGCCCTCAGAGATTGCTACATAAAATCCCAGATGGCCCACCCCTTTTCAGTTGTTAAAATTAATTGACTCCCCACCCCACCCCCCCAAAAAAATGAATGCTCCCAATGTTATGTTCAATACATACATTACATTCAAGTCATAAAAATAGTTCAATAATCAAATCACACAGAAATGCATTTATGAACACAATAGAGGGGATAGGGGAAAAAGTTGAGTTATAAGCATAGAGAATTCTCATTTGTCAGTAGCAAATCATTTTTAGAAGACAGTTTCCTCATTGGCATTTAGCAAAAGCTACAGCTAGTAATAATAAGTTTATTTTACCTCCTCCTGTCTTACTGGTTGTGGTGGAGGGTCATTTACTGTAAGAAAAAGGGTGTTAAACATTATAATTTGAACTAAAAATATGCATGTTTGTTAAACCTTTAGATTCAAAGAACATCATTTGGATACATTTAAAGTTCAAGAATGATGGTAAAGAGTTTCTATTGATCAATATTTTCACTGACATCTGGTCAGTCAACTGTTACAGAGCCAACTGTCTACCACTGTTTGATTGTCAAATGCCAAATCGTTGGTGTGCCATCAAATAGCTGTTATTTGACTGTTAAGATATGCATAAAGGTCTCAATAAACCATACCTTGATGGTTTCTGTTCCTGAGTAGCCACTGAAAAACTCCCCATTGATACATATAAATCAACACCACAGACAGAATCAACATCAAAAAACGTCCAGTTGAGGAATAAAACCACACTATGCTCAAAAGAATAGCAATACGACACAGGGTATAAATCTTGTCCAGCCAATCATTGTTTATGTTTTCTTCCTCTTCATCATCGTCAGCAATTCCACCTTGGGCATTCATGCGAACTTCTTGATTTCTTGCTTGTTGTTGCATCAGACCTTGAGGAGCATTTTGAGCCTGTGGGGGTGGTGCTTGGGGCATCTGTTGTGGTACTTGTTGCTGGGATACCTGCGGTGTTCTGTTTACTGGTTGAGCACCTGGCATCATTAAACCTTGTGGAGGCCAAAATGGTATTGGAGGCATTTGTCTATTTAACACAAAAATAATAAGCGTTATCAATACCTCTTATTAACCCAGTGTGAGGGCTGTACTGTAAGTTTTGGTCCAAGTGTGTAGTGCATGGGCCCTAAAAAGTGGAGAAAAATGAGGTTCCACAATCAATTTCATACAGACCAAGAAAGTGAGGTTAACAAGATGTTTACTATATAGCAAGGCAAACATAAAAATAAGGTTGGTAGTCCATACCATAAGTTAAAAGTGCATGAAATTACCTTGCCATATAATAAAGATATGAACTAGAAATAATGGAAAGTTATAGTGCTTAGAAAGGAGGTTATTCCAGGCGAAAGACCCTTGAAAATAAATTCAGAAAAATTAATTTCCGACCTCGCTGGGATTCGAACCCACGACCTTCGGATTTGTACTACTGATGCTCTACCAGCTGAGCTACAAGGTCAGACTGGGAGCAGGCCGGGGTGAAATAGATGTTAGGTCGCAGTAATTGAAATGCAATTATGTGAATATGTGGACCGCATGGCACTATGAAATACATGAACTAGAAATAATGGAAAGTTATAGTGCTTAGAAAGGAGGTTATTCTGGGCGAAAGAATAATAAAGATATATAATCAGTCAGAATTGCCCACTTCTGAGTTCTCAAAAAAGATGCATGAAGGCAAGGCTTCATGTGAAATCATGCTTGGTGGCGTGAAACAACTGACTTGTTCTGTTGTCACTCTTCTCTATGACTTGTTCACAGAAAAGTAAACTTTTAAGCAACAGAATAAGTTGGAAAAATGTCAGAGATTACAAGCCAAGTGCAATTTCACACAAAGCCTTGCCTCATGCATCTTTTTCAAGAACTCTGAAGTGGGTTGTTGCTCCAGTGTAGAGCTTAAATGTATTAGCATCAGCAGAAAATAATTAAGCTGCATCTAGAAAGGGCCTATAAAATGATTTAATATATAATATGTTCACCAAATTGAAAAAACATGGTCGGGTTCAAAAGGTTAAATTATCAAAGGTAAAACCGAAAGGGGTTATGGGTAAATAGTTAAGAAGCCCATAATATGCGTTGAGCATTGTTATAATTCTCAAATATTGCTTTTTTTCCCAAGAATTTGAGCCAATGTTTGAGAGTTGCAATAATAAACAATATCCTATGCATATAAAATGGGCTTCATAAAGTGCTTACCCATAAACCCTTGTAGTCTTACCTTCAATGATTTAACCTTGTGAGTCCAACAATGATTTTTCAATTTGGTGTATATATCAAAACTTACATGTTTAGTGGCATGTTCATGAATGGAGGATATGGCTGCCTTGTAGCAGCCATTTGTTGTTGATACTGCTGAAACATCTGCTGGTATTGCTGTTGCATGTTGTGCATGTGTTGCATCCATACTTGATGATCTGGGAATGGTTGGAATTGTGGATACATCTGTCCTTGGAAAGAATGTTGACCAGCATTTGTGTTCCATATCTGGGGACTGAAATATCATCACAGTGTGTAAGGATAAGTGGTAATTAACACAAATGTGAAGCTATATTCTATTTGTTACATGTAATTATTTAATTATTTATTAACATTTTAGGGTACTTACTTAGGGATATTCATAAAGGGTGATGGTGTAGGGGTGCTGTGTCCTCGATAACGGACACCATCTGTAATTGGCTGTGCTGTTGTCTGGGATGAAGCAGAAGGCAATTCTCTAGTTGTTGAAGCTTCACTTGTTTGGGTAGATGGTGTTGATGTACTTGTTTCCTTGGATTAAAAAATACCGTTACAGTTAAAATATAAATATAAACTATCAGGTGACAAAAAGATAAAAGGGTGAAGTACTGCTTAATAAGATGTATCTATTTTGTATGCAATAAATCTCATTAAGATGGCTTCTTTTATACGTTTTCTAGTCACTTTTAAATAACATATGGCTCATGCAGGCTAACACAATGATATACAACAGGTAAACAATAGATCCTATAGATCAGAAGTCTAGGATTTCCTTTTTAGGCTATTGTGAAGTATGTGCATCATATAGTAATTGGTCAAGTGGCTGATAAGTTTTCACTAAGTAGTAGTAAGCACTTGGTTGATAAGATGTCTGCATAGGTAACAGTTAATGGGTGGAGTCCTTGGAAATCACACCACAGCAATACCACTCCAGCTAAAATGAAGGCAATTTACTTAATTTAAAATACAAGACCTCAAAAAAAAGGATAATATATGCAACTTATCTTTTGGTGACATCATCAAATATGAACTTATCAAGTTCTGATGTTGTACATGCATGTAATTGTGTTATTTTTTAAATTCATACCTGATGCACCCACTGGAAAACTATATATGTGGAAGCCAACTTACTATGCTATTTTATTATGCTATTAATGATACATCAAAATTATAATAGAGGTTTTGCATGACCATGTGACAGCAGCTACATGTCAGATGGCAAACAATAGAATTTCCCTATGAGATTGAATTCTTTCTCATGTAAAACGATTTGATTGTTTCTGCCATCCAACATGGATGTTGTGCTAAACCTCTATAATAAGAAGAAAACACAATAACAACAATAATATTAACAATAGAGCAGGTTTCATATAACTTTGAAAAGCTCACCAGTACCATAAGCATTCCTTGCCATGACTGTGATACATTTTCTAAAATTTTGACATATTTTGCTGTGCCTCAAGCATGTTCATACTGTGAGCTTTTTAGAGTTACTCCAAAACCATTGGGTTCAAAAGGTTAAATCATCATGAAACCAAGGAGGATTCTGGGTAAACAGTTAAACCACCACCCGGTTAGCTCAGTTGGTAGAGCATCAGTCTGTTGTGTGGGAGGTCGTGGGTTCAAGCCCCAGCTGGTCCACCACTCAGCGTCTTAAAATAACTGAGAAGGTGCTGCTTTTGTAACTACATCTGCAAATGGTTAGACCTTCAGGTCTTCTCGGATAAGGACTTTAAACCATAGGCCCTGTCTCCCATCCCTTCCTTAACCTGTAAATGGGGGACATTAAAGAACCTGTTGAGCTGTTCGTAAGAGTAGGGGATTCTCCCGGTTCAACAGTCTGGTCTCGGAGGCATTTACAAGTAAAATTACTCATGATTGTAAACTGCGTGACAGCAATATGCGCCTTAATAATAGCAGTCTGTAAAAGTCCTCCAAAAAAAAATGTAAAGCGGACACGTACTGCTGTCAGTTCCTGCGTTCCCTCATGATGAGGGGAGACCATTTATTTATTTTTTATTTATTTAATGAAGTCCATAAAATGCATTGATGTAACTCTTGAATATTGTTTTCATCAAGAATTCTAAGCAATTCTCAAGGGTTACAGCAACACCCTGTGCATAATATGGGATTTACTAACTGTTTACCCAGAATCCCTTTGGGTCTTATGTTTTTATGATTTAACCTTTTAAATCTGACAATGTTTTTTTCAATTTGGTATATACAAAATCTGCTTGAATAATATATGTACCTGTGAAGAAGATGGATTGGATGATAAGTTTTCAGTACTTGATGGAGGACAGACTAAATGAACTGTGTGGAGTTTACCATCTTGATGCTACAAACAAAAACATTTGACATATTTCATGTTGTCAGCCTTGTAGATCATTGTAAGGAACACATGGTATATGTCTTTAACTACTGGTATATGTCTTGCTGAGCAGCTGACTATCCTATATGTAGATTATTCTTCATGTTTAAATGCATTTGGAGATAGCTTTTCATGAGTTTATTTGTATGTATGCCCTTAGGTCATGCAGTTATGAAAAATGATCAGTTTTTGCCTAATTGTCTAGACAAGAATAGGAAAAGTTTAAATATTCAGATCTTTTCTTTGGGTCTAGCATGTACCTTCTTTGATCTACATTCATACTTTATTGGAAATTTTTTCTGCTTATTTTCTAAAGTCTCCTTCATGTATACTTTGTTCCATGATCTAACTTGCATACACAAAATCCTAAAGAGTTATGGGTAAATTAAATCTGAGAAATTACAGAGAGAGTAAACTGCGGGTTGCAGGTAGCGGGGTTGCAGGTTGTGGGTTTGCAGGTTGCAGGTCATATATGAAATATTCTGGTTGATCTTTTCTTCTGTGTGTCTTCTTCATTTATTAAAACGTAATTCTTCTATTTAGAATTAATTTGGTTGTTGCATACCGTCGCCGGAAAAAATTTAGACAGAAAACAGTGGGTGAATCATGAATCAATTCCTGTGAGTGAGTTTTCTGCCAAACTTTAAAGTATTTTCAGACGTAAAAATAATTCCGCTTGATTATATGCCGAGGTCAGATCATTGGAATAAAACCGGATGGAGCAGATAAATATTTATGGAGGAGAGAAAAAACCTAGGCTTACTTTTACCTTTCCAGCCACGGTAAGTGCAACAACCAAATTAATTCAAAATAGAAGAATTACATTTTAATAAATGAAGAATTAAGAAGACACACCACAGAAGAAAAGATCAATCAGAATATTTCATATATGACCTGAAACCTGCAAACCTGCAACCTGCAACTGCAAACCCATAACCTGCAATCTGCAACCTGCAGTTTACTCCGTCTGGAGAAATTGCACTTTTGCCAATATTTTATGAATAGACCTTTCCTGAATTTGCTTAGATGCTCACAAAACATTTGGTTTTACATCGAGGTTGGTTTTGAAAGGATCAACTTATCTTCTATATCTTCTGTCACTGGGCATTTTTGAAACAGGTGTATCCATACAATTAAATATTCTGATGGACAGAGCAGAAAAAACTTTTAATTTCCTTCGTTATAAGGACATCTTTTCATATTTAAGCTCAATATTTCGTAAACACACTCTTTTGGGGCCGAAGAACAAAATAAATGCATTCAGTGAATACGATTTTGAGATACAATGCCTTGTATGTTGGGAGAGGTGATATTTTGATCAGCAGAAAAAATGCCAATTTCTGTGAATATTTCCAAGTAGCTTTACTCTAATTCGATTAGATTTTGTCACAAGTTTGGAGCAACAGTGAAACAAATGAAAGCCTTAAAGTTTAAGTGTGTCACTCCCAGTTAAATAAAGAAATCTTGAAAGTCGTATTTCTGCTCTGCCATTTTGATGGTATAATAAATGAAGACTAAGGACTTTCACATGAGTAATCACTCATTTGTAATGAAAAGAAATTGACTGTTTAATAAACTTCATAATAATGCAGAATATATCAATGCTTTATTGCACACTGTGATTTTGTGTGTGTGTTGATATTTGTTTGATAGAAAGTTATACCTTAACTATATGGAATAAATAAAGTAATCATTAACATGAATCAGTGATGTATTAATCATTACATAACACAGGTTCTAGCTAAAAACAACATCTCCATTCAGGCAAAGAGAAAACTTTACTTCCCAATAAAAAGAGAAAATCAATAGACTTCGAAGAGATCAAGTTCGATGTCGAGACAAGATACATCTCTTGGTTTCAAATGTCCAAAACCTGCTCAGATATTCATTAATTTTCAATTATTTATTCTTTAATAGTTGGGTCTTAGGACAAAACAAGATAGGAAATACAATTCTTGTATTTTAAGGCTAATTTAGGGCAATATTAGACTTCTTAAATTTATGCAATAAAGGGTAAAAAGAAGTTCTGTTGTCTAAATATTAAAATTAGCACCCTTAGTAATTCAATCTGTTGAAACAATAAGCTTCGATAGAATTTTTTATTTTTACAAAAATCATCATTTTAAAGTAAAAAAGACTTTAAGAAAAGTCGTCAAGCCAATGTTAACTTTTACATCGTACACAGGCTGTGCAATTAAAACTCGAATTTTCTTGAAAAAATACAGTAAGCGAATTATCATATCTTACCTCCCGAAGGAAATCTTTTAGAGTCTGATGGTCGTGTAATAATTGTCCTGAGTAGATTAAACGTTGTTTCTTGCTTTCCTGGGAAGAAAGTTATAATAAGTAACGAAATTCCGTGAGAAAAGTAGAGCAACTTGATCAATATTTTTCGTACGGGAAATGATACTCGAGAACTGAAAATCAAACCGACCCAAATTCTTTCTAATTTACTCACTGGTTTACTTGGATAGACGCTGGAAAGATGTTGTTTTATCTTCCTTACAGTCCAATCTAGAGCACAGCTAATTTGTAGGTCGTCTATGGTTTTATTTGGGGTTTTTACGACCAGTGTTACAGAAGAACTTAAATTCAATCCGTCCATCTTGGATTTGTTATGGTGTAATGTGAATCCAGCCATGTCACGTGATAGGGCCCGTGGCGAACACTGGTTGGTTGACCCGATAGGCTCTGCGGCCTTCAGCTATTTATGACGCTAAAACACAGGATGATGTAATCATACTTTTTAGATTACAGCTACTTTTTGCTAACACTTTTGGGGATTAAAATGAGGAAGCCATGTTAAAACGAGTGATCTCATGGCCAACTATGGTTGTTTGACCCGACATGCTGAGCGGGCTTCAGCTATTTATGACGTCTAAATATGTATAATTGTAGATAATGACGTCTTTCCGGTTCATAGTCTTCTAAATGATTTATTTCTCTTCTTGAAATAGTTAGAAAACTAACAGAAAAATTCGGAACAAACGAGAAAAAAAAAACAAAAAACTACATAATGGCAGCAATAAGACAGAAAGATGTCAGCACGCCTGTGCTTTTACTTCGAATAAATAAATAAATCTGTTTATTTAAGTGCCTAGTCGTTCTAGCGCTTTTCGCACTAAATGGGGGCACTATCGCTCACACACACACTACCACTACATTGACTGTTTTAAGCATACAACTCTCAGCTCACAAAAAGTGACATCACACACTGTTGTACAAGTTAGTCGAGTTTATAACTCGAATGATTAAATAGAAACGATTATATTCCCCCATTCTTGATATCGTGTAGATTTGATAAAATAAAAGGGGGGAAATCGTAGAGTTTTATTTGAACACCTGGATTGTTGCTCGCGCGACGCAAGTGACGTCACGGCGGCTTACGTGTCTTTCCAAATGCAGACTGTTGAAATAGAACACAATCTGGTAACACCATAGCAACTAAGAGAGAATTAAAAAATGAAAAATACCCAGAGAAGTTTGAACTGCAAATCCTTGGAGAGTGGCGGTAAACCAGAGGAACTTCCTCCTGACCTTCGTGAAAATGTACAAAATGAGATGAAAGTTATTGCAGAGGAAACATTCAGGGAAACATTCAGGGGCTTGAAAAGAATGATTGAAGTAGAAGAAGAAGAAGCGAAAATGAAAGTAAAGTGGTCAAGAGTCAAGGAACAAGCCGTCAAGAGGGGGATTCAAACCACTTTTCAAAAGTATGTCACGAAAATGAAAGAAAGAGAGAAAAAAGATTGGAGGAAATTACGAAGACGGATCGAAGAGGAACAAAGTCGTAAAAAGGAAGAAGTGCAAAATGACGTGAAAAGAACATCAACAGAACGGCTAACAATACTGAAAGCTGTAGGCTATAAAGTAGCTCAGACGGATGGGAGCCAAGACGAATACAGATTTGTTCCAATTTGTAGCACATGCCACAGGGGGAGCAGTCAGTTGATGGTATGCGAAGCATGTATGGTCACGTGGTATTGTGATGAATGGTGTCAGCGAAAGGACTGGGAAGAGCGCCATTCCAGTCTGTGTAAAAGTCTGCAAATTGATAAGAAGACTCGTACATTCCCTTTTAAAGTTACCCAAAACTGAAATTATTATTATTATTATTATTATTATTATTTTCTTTTTGTAGTGCATTAAGAAATGAATGGTATTAAAACAAGATAATAACGATCCATGCAAGTATCAACAATTGTTGGGGCTAGAAAACCAGTGAGAAATAAAGGCTCGGATACACGATGCGACGCTCCCTGCGATGTTGCTTGCAACGGGGAAATCGTGTGTGCATCCGTAAAAGTAGAAACTTCTGCGAAGTTGCCGGCACGGGTGGACACAAGGTGCGATTTCCCCGCTGCAAGCAACATCACAGAGTCGTCGCATCGTCTGTCCTAGCCTTAAAATGTTTTTACAAGTTGTATGAAAAATACTGTAACAATATACATTGCACAGTGTAGGACGATGAATGCATCACTGAAGAGTTAATTTCCTTTTCACCCCTCCCCAATCAAACCAAGATGGTTCTGTTACCCAAGCGGCTTTGAACCGTCACCACCCCGCAACCAACACATATTGTGCATATTGTATGGTAGTTTCAAAACTTAGTGTCATTGCCATCTGGAAGCATAAGCAAGCGCCGTCTTCCCCATTATATTTGTCGTCGTCTCCAACAGCAGTCTTCTATCAAGCCTCGGTTAAGTTCATGGGTGTATGGTCCGAAATAAATCAATTAAAACAAGAAAAATGCTGAATTCCAGGATACGCATTTGGAAAGTAAAGAATTGCAGTTGAATGAAACTTCATATTAAGTTAAGAATTCATAGCAATATACAAGTTAACCAATGGTACTGTTAGTGTCAAAGCCTGTAAATTGGAAATCCTCTCCCTCTTCACACAGTCGCTGGACAAAACTGCGTCGAACTAAAAAAGATCCATAGTTTTAAACACTTGTTGTTGTTGCACGACTCGAGATCTAAGTCTTAGAATGTGCTGCGGCAGACTAGCGATGTATGGTTGCTCGCAGTACTTTGTGCGCCCCCCTGGTAAAAGAAAGCATGCGCAGTCCATCGTCATAATCGACAACGGCGCGAGAAGACATACGTAACAATAAAGTACCCATTGTGACAAAAAATATAGGTTATGTTCAATTTCCAGATCAGATTACGATTTATAACGCGATTGACGAAAGAGCGGAATCTTCATTGCTATAAAAAGGAAAATGAGTTTGCCATTTACATCACAGATCGACGATGATTACAAAATTTGCTTGGCTTACCTAAAGAATGCGAACCTGCTATCTCGCAGCGAAAGACAGAAGCTGATAACTCAACTACAGATTGCTAATGCTTGTATTACTACCAGGGTACAGTGGTGGAAATGTGTTGCAAGAGAAGTTGTAAATGAAATTCACCAAGAAGCAATGAACAACGCTTGTGAAATCCAAAGAAAGTTCCAAGAAAAAGAAGAATTCATACGAAATTGCATCCTGAAAGACCACGAAGAAACCATGAAACGCGTTGAACATGAAGAAAAAGAAAAGCTCATTTCTGTGTTGCTCAGATGTCTTTCTAGTCATCAGGTAGTTGATAATGCGCGTCCACCGGAGTGCGAATTCTGTTCATTTTGTAACAGGCTGAGTTACGAGAAAACAGAAAAGGAGTTATTGTTGTGCAGTGGATGCATAAAGAACTGGTACTGCGACGAGGAATGCCAGCGTGAAGACTGGAAGAACCACAAGCCTTTTTGTAAGACAGAAGCAGAAGAACTATTTGAGCTGTTGTATCCAAAGTGCGCAGAAGCAGAATAGTTTGTCTACTTAGGAATAATTGGGTTATAACAATAGGGCATTTGCACTAACAGGTCACGTGACCACAACTTACTTAAATCAAACTCCAGTGTCAAAATCAACTCCAGAAATGAAAAGAGCTTCTCAATATCAGTAAGAAGGTGAAGTTTCACTCAAAATGTTTGACACAGGAATATGGCATGAACACAGGCTAACCACTGCAGTAATAAATTGTTTTATTATATCCACATCCACTGGATATGAGCAATCGCGCGCTCTGATTGGTTCCTCTACTACTAGGATATCAGCT
>WUAP02128922.1:0-14293 GCA_015163945.2 Stichodactyla helianthus | reverse complement strand
ATATTATTTGTACGCAGTTATTTGCAGTTTCCTCAGCCAATCAAAACACCGGAAAAAAATATGTGAATGATAAAATGTATAATGACTCATTTGCATCTCATCTGCATACAGCTGTAATAACAGCTATTACTATGACATCACATGAAAACCAAGAATTTAGGATCTCAAGGAATAGAAAAATCTCTTGAGAACCTAAAATCTTAATAAAACGTAAGCACAGTACAGTTAGTTAGCATAAACTAACCTTATAGCATTCCCAATAATCTCTGCTTCAAATGTGAGATTTTTTTCTTGTTTTGGCGGTTTTTTCATCACTAGTGCCCAGGGTTCTCTCTGTCATTCTACCCACAATTCATTGCGGGTTTAATTATTCCAAGATGGCGGGTGAAGGTGTCTCTCCGTTTCCACTTCCTCCTACTCAATATTACACGCTATACACAGACAGTAATGTCGAGCAAGATAGAGTTCCAAAACCACCGCCTCCTATTGAAGGGACGTACGCTATGTTTGGCGCGTCTTTCGAGGTATATAGGCTTTTAAAATGCGTCGAAATTTCCTCTAGTATTGATTGCTAGCGCAGAACTGATTTTGCTTGTGCCAGTCTCTGATATGTAGGCTGTTTTAATTCTTGTTTGTAGAGTGATGATACGATAATTCGTCCGTTGGAATCCCAAGGAATAGCTCGTCTCTACCCTCAACACAGAAGACTTGGTAGGTTTATTAATATTCATTGAAAGAGAGGCCCAGAAATATGGGAAAGGATACTTCAGATACTACTAACCTGTCTCACGACTGGCCTGCAGATCGATACTGCAGATCTTTGATATTTTCCTACTTGTTTTAGATCGAATAACAGAATTAAAGAAGCTAAATCATTCAATTCTTATTAACTTTTTGGAACTACTGGATATTTTGATTAAAACTCCATCATCAGCAAAGGTAATGATCACATTTGTGTCCTCTAATCTATTAACATTACAGTACCTATGTCTTTCCCAAAATTATCCATGCCTCAATCACCTATGGGAGGGGGGAGTTAGAATTTCCAATTAGTGGTAGAAGATGGGGAAGGGTTGAGCAGGGTGCAAATGTATTTTGTATCTTTCTTTGTGAGGATATGGGGAAGTCTAAAAATAGTCCACTTCAAAAAAGGAATTTTCATGTATTTTTGATGAAAACAATTTATACATTAATTTTGTTATTGTTATCAGTTAAATCCATCTTGCACTACATTATTAGGAATTCTCATATTTTTACTCCTTTAGAGGGATGCAAAGCTTGAAGACTTGAGACTTCTGTTCATTAATATGCATCACCTGATCAATGAACTTAGACCGCACCAGGTAATCAAAGCAAATGAAATCCAATGAGCATATGGACTGTGGATGCCTTTTTTGTTCATAAATCTGTTGTCATATGCAATATTAATGTACCATCACTTGCCTAAAATGCTTTGTTTGTTTGTGACATTAAGGCAAGAGAGACACTAAGAGTAATGATGGAGAGACAAAAGCGACAAAGATTAGAGACAGCAGACAAGCTGCAGAAGTAAGTTCTAGTTTTAATTCAGTCTCTGCTTTGCTGATCTGTAAAGTGTATCATGACTTTCCTTCTTTACTTTCAGGCACATCAACAGAGTGGTAACCCTTCTGCAGAACTGCTCATCACATTTAAACTTAATTGTAGCACAAGATACCATGGCTAACCAACAAACAAAGGTAGAATATAAAGAATAAAAAGTGTAATTTTTGTTCACAGTATAGACCAAATTGGCTAATGTGTTACTATTTATGTTTCCACCCAATTCAAATGGGAATTTTTGGAACAAAAAATCTTATTCCCAGAGGATTTGAATTGGGTAGAAATGTACATAGCAACACATTAGCCGATTTGGTCTAGCCTGGATTATTATCTTCCAGAAGTTGCATAATTAATATAATAGCAATGAAATCTTAATTTTTGTGTAAATAATTTCTTTAATTCTAGATGGATATAGATGAAACAAGTCTCAAAGAAGAGTCCAAAAAAGACAACTCTCAACAAAAAGAAGATCTCTTCTGTGACATACTAGAGAAAATATCATGAAAAATGTCATGATAACTTGTATAATTATATGGGTATGGGAGGGTGGTATTTATATTCATTGTAAATCATACCACTTTATAATCAAACCATTCACTATTATTGCACCTTAGTGTGAAATTTATATACAGAATTTATAATGTACAGTGATTAAATCTAACGTCAATAAATTAAAGTATTATTGAAGTAACTATAATGATAAGACATGCCTTTCAATTTTTGGGAATGAAAATGTTGGAAGACACCTGGTTGTGATTTTAACCTGAAACAAGATGCTCTAAGGGACTGGTCATAAAGTACAGGGAGGGGTGGGCTGGAAAAAAGAGGGGGTGGGACATCATTTTCAAGCACGGGAAAAAGGGTGGGTCAAGAGGAATCATGCAATACATTTAACAATTATTCCATGAAATCGAGTCGTACATGAGCTCATAGCCAACAAGGCGCACAGCACCAAGTTGGCTATTAGCCATGTACGAAGAGATTGAGTGGAATAATAGCTGTTATTACAGCTGAGCCCGCAATGAGATAATCTTTTGTTTTAAGAATCATTCAAGCGAGGCTATTGGGTCAATACAATGCATACTGGTTCATTTGCATCTCATCTGCATGCAGCCGTAATAACAGCTATTGTTTTATTATATCCACATCCACTGGATTGTGAGAAAAGTAGAATTTTAATTATTTTCAAGTTTAAAAAGTGAAATAACATTGGCAAAACACTCTGCCATTTAGTTTATTTCTCTACTCACAGGATATGAGCTGATATCCTAGTAGTAGAGAAACCAATCAGAGCATGCTTGCTCATATCCAGTGGATGTGGATATAATAATGGGGTTATCATCAATTACTATGCACCTGGTCAAGGGAGGGGCTACTTGTAATCATGCAGGGACTAAAGAGTGGGCCAGTACTGATTCATTCATTGGATGTTTTGATTTTTCCAGTCGACCCTCCCCCCCCTGTACTTTATGACCAGTCCCTAAGAGCATAAACTGTCAACTATGATTTGTGCCAGTCTTGAGGTGAGCATGCACATTGAAACCAAGACAGCGATTTGTGACAGACAGAAAAAAAACGGACAGCACTTTTAGGCTGGTTTGCCACAGGCAACCCAGTAAAAGAAATCGAAAAAGAGTGAAAGAAGGAAAGAAAGAATGAAATGAAATGAAAATAGTGATTTTGCTGTTTGGGCGTCCTGTGTTACATTAGTTCCCAGCTCTTCACGAAATTCAAATCCAAAATGGCGGACGAATGAAGGGTTTGCATAACCGATGTCCAAAAAGACCATATTTTTACCCACCACGTTCACATTAGGACAAGATACCTTCACTGGGAGTATCAACACAATTTAGCTACAAAATGAACATTTTAATAACGAGGAGATTTCTACCTGGATTTTATAAAAATTGTTTTTATCTTCTTCGTCCTTACGACGCCAACGCTTCGTTTTCATCGTCTTCTGTGTTGAACACCGTAAAGAGAACAATATTCACGGACTTTAAAAAGAGCAATCCTATCAGAAGTTCGGATAAACTCTATGGCAATGCTTTTAGGTGCTTAAAGAATTCAATAGGTCGTAATGTGTTTAGAGTATGCGGTAGTCGATCAAACGCTAGTGCTTCCAGTGGATCGATCTTCAGTCGGAACAAGACGACAGTAGTTTACGTAGGAGCTCTCGCTGTAACAGTCCTTGGCTTTTCTTATGCTGCAGTGCCTTTATACAGATTATACTGTCAGGTTTGTGGTAATAACAAAATCATTACTAGTAACTAATAAGGATTTGCCATAATTGTCTTTGGGCAGGGGGTGGTGATTGTCACTTGCCACTAACCATAAGCTAGAGAAGTAGTATTTGTGCCTACATACAAGGGCCTGGAAATAAATTGGCAAGAATTAGGGGAGGTGTTCAGGGGCAGTACTCCCCTTCCCCATAACCTCTGCTAACTTGAAACCACTAATGTCAATTGCACCTCTCATCTTATCTTATAAAGGCTTCAGGTTTGGGTGGAACAGTAAAACAAGCTGAGTCAGGTGAAAAGATTGAAAAGATGGAGAGACAATCAGACAGAATATTAAGAATCCAGTTTAATGCAGACACTAGTAAATCGATGAGATGGCACTTTAAGCCACAACAAGCACAAGTCAAGGTAGATTATTGGTTAATATCTATATTTAGCCCTCTTCTTGCTTTTTACCTCCCTTCTCCTCCCCTCCCCTCCTTAAAAACTGTCACTCTCTTCTCCCAATAAGTGTTTTCTTCACTACATAATGAACCTCAGCCTCCCCTCCCCCTAGTAAAGACTGGTTATCTGGATGCTTTGTAAAGTCAGCTCTCTGTATTCACTATATCATTATTACCAGACTAGCAAACAGGTGTTGAGCATTGAAATTTTTTTCGTTTGTTTACATTTCAGTTTTACTGATTAGATGGTGACGTTTGGCTCGAGAATTCTTGAGTTTTGGTATTCCAAATCTGGCAAAACTCTGACATATTAATCATCAAACTCCAGAATTCTCACACCAAACATTACCATCTAACCAGTAAAACTATTTGTTTCAAAGCATAAAACAGACAGCAAAAATTATAACTCAATACTTGCATGAAAATGGTAGCTAGTAGTGACCTTGTGTAAAAAGTGTGTCAAAGACAAGATATGATAACAAAAACTGCACATACTGGGATTAACAAAATTTAACTCCAAACTGACAGCTAGTAGTTTCTTACTCAAACTTCCTTGTTCCCATAATGAAATTACTGATAAAACCTCTTATACATGTAAAATGGAACTGCTCACAGTTCAGACTGACCTTACTTAAATCAGGTTGCACCAGGAGAGACAGCTCTTGCATTCTATACAGCAACAAACCCAACCGATACTCCCATAACAGGCATATCAACGTACAATGTTGTACCATTTGAAGCTGGGCAGTACTTCAACAAGATACAGGTATGAAGATAAATTTGAAAACTTTAGCAAATGTATACATTTCTATAACTTATAATACTAATCTTGTAACAGTTGGTGTACGTGGTCAGATCATTGTACAAGTGCCATACTGAGGAAGGCTCGAGTATGAGCCAAAATTGTAAATCCTTGCAATGTAAATTAAGTCAGAGAAAACAAATATAAAACGATGTGTCAGAAACCTGACTGCAGTAACAAGATTTTTAAGTGCCATATGTGTCAGGTTGTGTTTAGGAAGACATGACAGAAACCAGTATTTCATAAAATACATGAAGTTTATGGGCCATAAAGAACACACAAGCTGTAACTGTTCTTATATCTTTCTTCATAGTGTTTTTGTTTTGAAGAACAAAGACTGAACCCACATGAGCAAGTAGACATGCCAGTATTTTTCTACATTGACCCAGAGTTCACAGAGGACCCAGCAATGGCAAAGGTTGATACCATCATCTTGTCCTACACATTCTTTGAATCAAAAGAAGCTGAAAAAATGGGTTTATGACGTGAATTGTATGGGATATTTGTTAACTTCTACAGTCTACAAACTTGATATGCGCCTTGAGTTTGGGACATTTCAACCAACCAAAAAAGACAAAAAATGGTAACGCACGCTGTCCATACACTAATTTTGTCAACGATTTTCGGTAAATGTAATTGCGATCTGTAAATAAAATGTGACCAGCATTTTAAGAATGCTTCCGCCTAGCTTTTTCCTATGGCCTCCCCGTTATTTTCGTGTGAACCATTCAATCATAGCGCGAATAGTTATACGGTTACGGTACTGACTTACATTCACGGTACGGCATTCAGTAACAGTAGAGCGGATTTCGTATGGGTGGGAAACGATACGGCAAATTCGTAGTCGTACTGTAGCATATACTTTACCGTAACCGTAACTGAACGTTGTGATTGGATGATTCACATGAAAACAATGGGAAGCCATTTCAGCAGTGTTACTGCATACTGTACCGTTGTAAATGTCAGTACCGTACGTTTCCCACTCATACGAAAACCGCTCTAAAGTGGCTTCCCATTGTTTTCATATGAATCATCCAATTACAACAACGTGTAGTTACGGTTACGATACTGCTACGAATTTGCCTATTGTTTTCCATTCTTTCACGTATGAAATCCGCCTCACAACAATTAGACTATACATTCATTTTATTCTCAAATTGAGATTCTTTAATTTTTACAACACAGTTACGAGTAGTAGACAGTCATTAAATGACAGAATACTACACGTCATGCAGACTATAGGTTCTTACAGAAGAGCAGGGGGAAGGGTCTCTATCTTGGTATGACCGAAATGATGAAAACCATAAATCATAAGTTCGTAAATAACGGTTTTTTTTTAAGTGTACGATAGTGATTCTTTAGTTGTTTCTAAAAACAATTCTGAAGGATTTCTACAACATGAAGGGCATGGATTTGCCATGAAAGCATGACATGAATTTACAGCGAACACTACATGCTCTCTGATTGGTCGATCAAAATTAGTCGACCAATCATGAGTGAAGATGACTGTCACCATCTAGAACCAATTCTCCGGCACGGCCAATATTTTTTGGGGGCCAGTTTTTCTGGCATTGGTTTGAATGGCAGATTCGTACCATTTCCAGAGAATTCAAATACTTTAGTACTAAAATATATTCTATTTATCTATTTCTTTTCATTCGTGATGTATTCTGTGAAATCAACCAAGTGGGGGGGAGCAATAGCACTTGATGCCACCGAACCAAATGCACCTGATCCGGGGGGAGATTTAGCCAACGATGGGGGAGGGGTACAAGGGGGCGCGGAGTCTGTCACCACTTTGTTGCGAAGGCGTTTGATTTGTCGCAATCTTTCGAGCCAGTTACAGCCGTAAGCATCTGTTGTTCGTTTCTGTCCTTGGTGAAGAACAGAGGCCATCTGGAAAAAAACGAAAAACAAATTCTCCTGTGAAACCACTTTTTCCCTCTGTTTCTAAACTTTTGGCTTGTCTCCGGTGTAATATAATTTATGCATCACAATTGACATCACAATAGAAAAAAAAATACTGGCTTTACAATCTATAGAATTTATCACAATAGAGATAACAATAAAGAAGCATAAATTATATTACACCGGAGATAAGCCCAACTTTTTTACGCTTGTCACTTTTATGTTGACATTATCTAAGTGTTGAAATTTTGCAATCATTGTTAAATGCATTGATATCAAAATCACTGCTATAGTTATATTCATCACTATCCATCATCAGTATCATAATAACCACCATCATCATCACTAATCATCAACATTACCATTATCATCACTTACTACCAGCAGCACCTCCACCTCTATCCATCATCAACATCCTCTTGATCAGCAGCATCTTTGTCATCATCATCCACCACCATCGGTATGATGGTTAACTTCTTTAATCATTTACTTACATTAATATGTATGGCAAGCTGTCGCACCAGCATTGGTAAGTTACTATCAGATATGACACGAGGTCCTGTGTCCACACACAGATTCTTGAGAGCTTCTTTGAACCGAACCCTGACAACATTACACTCGTTGTCAAGTGGTGTGATAACCAGCTCGGCAAAATTGAATTGACCCTTGGAGAAAAGTAAAGAAAGGCACGATTAACTAAACTGAAAAATGAAAGGAAAGCGTGGGAAGATGAGAGAAGGGATAGGGGTAGAAATGGATGAATAGATGACTGGCTTAAAGAATGTCTTTGCGGACGGATGGACGGATGGATGGATGGATGGATGGAGAGACATAATGGGATGGAATGGGTGGGTCCCCCTCATGATCCACCAGTAACGAGAGAAGTTCAATTCTAACCTTGATAGTTCCAAAGGCCACGTTTTCTTCAGAGTCATTATAGACAATAGTCACGAAATCATTCCCAATGTGCATCTTCTTGGAGTTACAGCCCGGGTCTGACTCTTTAGTAGGCATCAGAGTTGCCACATGAAATATGACTACAAGAAAAGAATAAAGGGATAAGGTATGTGGTAAGGGATAAGGTATGTGGTAAGGGATGGTATGTTTTACAATTGTGGAGGGGATGGGAGATTTCAGAATGTTGTGGGCTCCCTGCCTTCAGTAGAAAAAATCAGGATCCTCCCCAAAATATAAATGCATTGGCGGGTCCAGGAAACGGAGAAAGGGGGATGCCGGCCGGACCAGAGGAAGAGGGGACTGAAGAGTGATCGAGCCAAGTTTGTAGGTATGAAAATATAATGAGAGCGCACCCCTAAATCCACCCATGAAGTAAGTGCAGAAAACGTTCCCATAACAACAAACCTTGACAAATGCTGTCTTGCCAACTATATGCAAATTCTCCATCTCCACCTTCTCTGTCCAGTCCCCCGGTATAGATCTCGGCTGGGGGACAGTCGCGGAGACGAATAAGACTCCCCAAGCCCCCAATGAACTTCATGTAGCGGGCTGATCCATAGACATTGTGCAAGATGGCTGTCTCATTATTGTGTTGGCCTGGACCAACATATATGATGCCAATCTTGTGTGTGTCGTAAGGGGGTATACGGTCCAGACACTTTATAGCTCTGTCAATGACCTAAGGATTTGAATAAAATTCTCTAAGCATTTAGAGAGCCACCTTATTCGGCTAGCGTATATATTGCTCCATGATTTCAATAATGCATTGTTTTAATACTGCTTTTGCTTTCAAAACTAACTACCAACTTTAGAAATAAATAGGCCAAATCCACTTGGACGTAATGTCTTCCCATTTCAGGTCACATGTCATTCCCTTGGGTTTTATTTCTTTGTTTCTCGGAAACGTTCGAACCTTAGACAAAGAATCTTATTCTCGAGAGGATGACACGTGCCTTGAAACGGGAAAACATTACGCTGAAACTAATAAGAGGTCTACTAACATTCAAGATGGTTGACTTTAAAAAATCTTTCACTTGAACCTCACCTCTCCTTCAGGCAAAGGAATAGGCTTATCTGCTAAGGATCCATTGAATGCAGTGTGGTACAACTGGAGAAATACAAAATTTGGATCGAGTGGGTATCGGTAAGACTCGCTTGCAGGTACTAGTTTGGGTAGGTCTCGTACAGAAGACACGTCAGGGCCATCTTTTCTTGTGGTTCCGAAGAAATCCTGGTGTTTGGTACCAGAGGATTGAGGGAGTTTTTTCTTCTTGCCGAAATCTGGGATCATTGAGGCTAAAAATGAAGAAATTAGTTTTCCACATGATTTGTAGAACTGGTCATGAATAAGCAGGGAGGTAGGAGTGACGAAAGCGGCGGGTCATGCCTTTTCGAGCTCCTCAAAAGGTCAGGTCATGAAAAATGAACAATAAAAGAGGAGTGAATATTTTTGGCCATATTAGAGCGGAATTTGTGGCGCTTTATAGTCGTACCATATTTTCAACTGTATAACCACGCGTTGATGATTCATATAAAAACAATGGGAACTCACACAAAAAAATGCTCAAAGGTTAAAAAGTGGCAGTAAGGACTGACCTCGGTCAGGAGTCGGGGAGGAAAGCTCAGGTGAGGAAGAGCTCTTGCCCGCTTTAAATAATTGTGCCATGTCGTCAGCAGCTACATTAGATAGCACATGAGAGCTTCTAGACTCTCCCGACTGATTTTTTCGTATTCTTCTCGGGGAACTTAAGCTGAAAGACTTTTTAAGTTTCATTTTAACGGGAGTTTTTGGACTTAATGCAGCAGAATGGGAATCTCTTATCTCTTTCTTGAGGTGGTCCAGCTCTTCTGGCTTTGCGTGATCTGAGGGTGCGTGACTGGGATTGTCTGCTGTTGCGTGACTAGAATGTTCAGATGGAAGAAGTTCCAAAGGAAGAGACTTTGGCCTTTGGGACTTTGACGACTTGGCGTCCCCTTTAAGGCGGAGTTTGACGGGCTCCTTTTTCTTCCTGGCAAGTTCTAGAACGAATACGAAAGGATTCATTTGATAGACGTTGATTTCTTTCAAGGGTTATGAGTTCGCCTGATCTGGCCACTGGAGTTTCTGCAAGGAAGTAGGTTATACTAACTTATTTTTAATTGTACCTGGTTCAGCCTTTGGTTCAGGAGCCTTTCTATCTTGTTTAACATCATTGTAATCATCTTCAGACTTCGGCTTGGTGTCACCGTCATCACTGGCAAGCTAATACACATAATTGAAGTTAGCTTTACATAAAAAATAATTTAGGGCGCCATGAAGGTGGAGAGCAATGGGTTCATGGGTTCATGTCCCATCAGAAGAGGATGTGCGAGGTTTAAGGCTTTCTAAATAAGAAGTTCCTATCAGTGCCCGAAAACTGCGTTCCATAATAAAAAATCCTTGCTCGAGTCTCCACCAACTTTAAAACTATGTCCCATAATAAAAAAATCATCTCTCGGGTTCTCCACCAACTTTAGAACAGTCGTCTATCTCGCTCAGATGACAATTTTAAGTCAAAATCACTGGGAAAATTAATGTGAATGAGACGATGTGACAGTATTGTCACGTTCGCTCTGGTGGTTTTCGGGCTGAACTAATAAAAACGCGCGACAAAGGAACTTTATCCAAAACAATTCTTGAATTTGAAAGCCGTTTGAGAGGCAGTACTGTAAGCTTCTCATTCATTTCTAGATTTTCTAGAAATTTTTCGCATTCATATTTCAAATGATAGGTATCCAAAGCTACTAACTCTTGGCTTCGAATAACTGTAAGAAAAAAGAATAAAAAAATAGATGATAAAATGGCATTACCCTGTACATCTCCGATGAAGAAAGGTAAGTGTTCTGATCCCGTAAGTGATGGTGGTGTAAGTTTGAATGAGGTATTGGTGAGTCAAACTCGGCAGGTGATACACCCAATTCAGGCTATGAAAAAAACAAAAAACAAAATGCCCAACAGATTAGAAATTCAGTGAAAACTTGGTACCGAATTTAGTGACTACGATAGACAGTTGACCAACCTTTTCATAATGTAACTGTCGTCTGGCTGACGGAGGTACGTCTGAAACAGATACAGTACTATTAAAAAAAAACAAAAACGAACACCTAACACTACACATAAGGCATAAGGCTGCACCAAAACTAATTTCCAATGCAACGTCTCGCATACGTTCTTAACACTAGAATTAAACAAGAGATGTCACCACACCTTCTGGAAGAGACCTCTGTTCAAAATGATCTGAGCTTTCAGAGTGGCGAGTCATCTGAGAAGCAAAGTAAAGTATCAATTTAACCATAATAAAATCCGTCTCCGATACCCAATATCGGCCATCCGTGACAGAGGAGGTGTGGGATCATCACGAAAACGAAAGGGTAGGAGAAATGGGTCAGGAAAAGGGTTGTCACCCTTGCCATATTCAAGAGCGTGGCGAAAACACCTGTCCAATTAGAAACCATTATTAAAACAAGTCAAGAAGAAATTTATCAAACGAGTCAAAAACTTATGTCATGCCTGTCGCCATGTTAAGTTTACTTACACGGAATGCATGAGGTCCTCGCCTGGGACTGTTGCTAAGCAACCGTGGCCTGTTACTTAGCGATCCCATTTCCGATCCCGAGGAGTCACAAGGCGATGGTGATGATGATGGAGTAAAGGTGTGCAGCGATAACGTAGGATTCTGGTTCAAGTAATCACTGTCCTCCTCCTGTTGAGACTCCGGTGACACTTCGGGAGCTTCTTTCTCTTCTGGCGCTTCTAAAAAACAAGCCGGCGAAGAAATTCAATATAAGCTCTCTCATTATTAAAAACAATATTTTAACACATGAATTTCAACATTTTAAAATAAATCTGGGGGGGGGAGGAATCATGTAACGCAAAGAAAAGCATAATAAACAGAGAGGGAAAACAATTTGAAAATAAAAATGAAAAGCAAGGAAAAATGGCGTAAAAACAAATGAACAAAAAAAAGAAAATTCAGTAACCACTGACATACTTTCTACTGCTGCCTCACTTGACTCATTAATGTCACGTGACTTTTCCTTCTTAATAACGTCAATCAGAAGGACGTCACTGTCAGTGCTAGTACTCAGGACCTCGCGACTTTTTGTGCGTATCTTCAGCGAGTCGTTTTCTCCATCAGGGACGAGAAGATCTGATGTTATAAATGAATAAAACATGATAATTTTTTAACAATAATAGAGGCTTTTAGAATATCCAAGAAGACTAGACCCACAGTCTAAGGTGAATACCAGCTGAGCGGAAATAATTTTTCTAGGCAATCATAGCCGACCCTCTGTCCAAGCGATTTTTTTTTACCTGAAAACTATTGACAATTTAATCCTATATATTATGAGTTCTAGGAGGTCCAAAGCTACTACACAGAGTAAAAGTTCATCTGTGAATTATCTAAAAACTACTTGAGAGATGATTTTGAAAACAAATAGTGAGGTCCGGAGGTTCTGACCAACAATGCTTTGTGCAATTAGTTGTTTGCTCGGCTGGTAATAAATCATGCTGTTTTTCATGGAATCTGGCTGATTTGCTAACCGCGGCTTAATTTGTCTCTATCACTCCATCATTTATAGTTTTCTTTATCAAATAAAACTGGTAGACCCAAGTAATGACCAAGTAATTTACCGCCTATGTTGCTTGGCAATGATAACTTTTTTTAGGTGTACTTCAAACTCACATTCTTTGATGTGCGAGTCATCAACCACTGCAGTGGTGACGTCACCATCTACGCCGGGCATTCCTGACAGCGGTCCTACCGGTCGGTTCTGTATGCGCATCATCCAAGATATATTACCGCTGGGCCGTCTGATTACAATCTCGGCCCATCCTTGGCAGATGCAGTGACATTTAGCTATTTCCTCGCTTGTACCACCTGGAAACAGATAGGGAGAGTAGTATATCATTAGCGTGTTCGTGACGTCATACCCCCTACGTTGGGTGTATGTAACAAATATTTGTCGCTGGTTTTGGTTGTTGCCATCCAAGACGTTCGCCATTTCTTGCCTTTTTTCCCTTTGGGAATTCTTGGGTGAATGTAACTAAAAATTTGTCGTTAATTTTGTTTGTTGTCATCCAACATGGCCGTCAACTCATTCCCTTAGATGTTTTTGTGAGCCAACGAATGTTTGAAATGCATCGACATTTCTGGTTTCAAAATCTAGCAACATACCTTGAATCGTCAAAATTTGGTTTTAGATTAAATCATTCCTCTTATCTGAGTAGAGATTTATTCACTTTTTTTGCATTTTTATTTCGATCATGGTAGACCGACCCCGTGGGTAACTTTAACCTGACGATCTTTTTAAAAAGGAGGCAGAGGTCAGACTCGTCCCTTACCACGCGTCGTTTGGATTTTAAGTCCTTCTCCTGTGCTTCCAGTTGTCTCGCATGGTTCAGGAGTCTTAGTTCGTTCACTTTGTCCAACCTCACCCACAGGTGACTTACGACCCGTAGAATGCTTCTGGTTATCCGCTTTCAATGCAACGTCATGAGGTGCAATGCTTCTGCCGTCGGCCCCCTTGTCCTCCAGAGAAACATTGGTTTCAATCTTGGCAGTCAAGGAATACCCCTCCAGAATCTTGTCCTTCGATTTCCTTCGCTTTGACAGTAAACTTGCATTGCTAGCCCTGATGGTTTCGGAGTCCTTTCCATTCCTCTTGTGCAAAGCCAGGCAGTTTTCACAGACTCCATCCATCTCAATGTAGGTGGCAGAAGTGGTGATTGACACCACGGAGTTGCCTACAATCCACTGACGTGTCTTGCCCTTGGAGAGAAGAAACTCCATGGCCGCTGTCCTATACGAAATGACGAGAAAAACGACTTCAGTATCCGAAGGAATTTCTTCCGTCTTATTTTAGAAAATTGCCTTTCCCGAATCGAGCGGTGGATTAGGTATAAGTCGAGTTCGCAAAGCATTTATGGATTGCTTGGAGAGAAAGTAATTACAAGAAAATGAGTAATATGGAGTTGCTCAAGTAGCTCGAATTGGTAAGGACTAGATGCTCAGGATCAATAACAGCAGACTTTCACTTCTTCGTCTTCTTCTTCTTTTCGGCCGAGAAAGAAAGATAAAATCGAAGATAAAAAAAGAGAAAAATTCTGAATTCACCAAGTAACTATCAGTGGTCACCCATCCGAGTACTAACCCAGCCCAATTGCGCTTGGCCAACTGTCCTGAAAGCACAACGCATTTAACCACTCGTCCATCGATTTCAAAGAATTAGCATATCAATACCGGCCAAAACAATGCACCACAAAGACTAGCTTATTTTTCTCTTTCAAATCGACGTGAACCGTGGTTAGAGCAAGGGGTTGGTCGTATATGGTCTGGGGG